>BEXV01001303.1:80161-96109 GCA_003118195.1 Hemicentrotus pulcherrimus
GCACTGTACACAGAAAGCTATGGGACGACACACATGGTGTCGGGGTTGGTACTACCTCGATTTCCTTGTCTTTCTATGCTCATTACTCAGCCAGTATACATTTGCTTCCAAAATTGTTTTGGCACATGTTATTTATTTGTAGTCTTGAACATTCAGTGTAAGTTTCATCTGATTCTGTGAAAATTAATTTTCTTTTTTTTTTACCAGTACTGGAGTTTCTCTTTGAGCGGTGAGGGGTTACACCGGGTCTCCTCTATGCAGGATATTCCAGCTATGCTTGAAAAACCATTTACAGTGTAAAAAATATTGTTTATTAAAGTAGATTGCCAAGATAATTCCATTCATTGTATCATCCATGCCATTTTGGTGAAGGTAATTATTATAGAAAATAGCTGCTTTCGTAAGAAAGTTTTTTAATCTTTTTCTTCTTCGTTTCTTTTCTCGCTTACATTGCTGTATGCACCGTAACTATGTACTAAACCAATGTCCAGAAATGTTGATTGGCGCGTTAGAGGTCAGTTTAGAGAAGTGAGGGAATATACTGACTTGAATGATCAGCGGTCTACTTCATGATCAGTACTGTTTAATCTTTCTCTTTTCTCATAACAGATAACATATGAGGAGTTACAAGCCTTCGCCGAAAGACGGGGTGTGGCAATCCAAACCAATTTTGAGGGATACGGGAGGAAACAAATCAAATCATTTAGCCAGTTCCTCGGTGCTCTCACTGACACCCTGCTCGTCAATGTCAAAAGAATCTTCACCACCGTAAGTTTGTCAAGCTGTAAAGTAGTCCACTGCCTGGACTGTTTCCGTTTTACACGCGCAATCAGTTAAAGGGGGTATAACATGACGAAACTCTCGTGTCTTTCCCGTGGCCTGACTCGGAGGCCAATCGGCTACGGACGACGCGACTGCAGTATTCACTTGCGTGCAACATACGCGCGAAACCGAAGCGCGAGGAGAACTTCGGTCTGCTTCGCGAACGCTATAGCGCGCTAACCGTTAATCAAGTCCATTCGTTTACGTGCAGTTGTCCAAAAGAAGTCGTAAATGGCGTTAACCCGTATTTGACATGCAACACACCCTTTAAGAAAACAACACGTCCTCAACGCTAAAACGGAGACGGTCTTTTCTTTTCATTCTTGACGGGTGCAGTTTCGGGTGACGCGCGATCGGCGATTGGAGGGAAACACCGCGATGATGTGGGGCGTGTGTGTTAGGGAGGAGACAAAGATGATAGAAGAATACAAAAATATATAAAGACGAGACAGACTCTGGACCAGCTGTAAAGTAGTTTCTGAAAAGAGATGAGCTCCGAATTCAAGGGAGAAAATTTCCTCGTCATAATTCCTAATCCTCTTTAGAAGCGAATCCATCAATCCATTGAAGGTTGCCTGTCAGTCTGATGTTTGTTTTTTTTTTTCCAAAGAAAAAATTGTATTCAATCATTCTTGGGCAAGAAAAAAACAATAGATTTGAATAAAGTAGCCTATACAATTATTGTTGTGACATGCATATCGGTAAAACAAACATTGTTTTACATCAGTTGCACATGTCTCCATTTATCTAGTAACAAGTTCTGATGTCAGTCTGGTGTTAATCGCGTATCAGAGTAATTATGTTCTTCTTTCTGCCGGTATAAATGGTGGATTATATATATCGTATATGCCTATAGTGGCATCACTGAGCCCGGAGATCGAGGTATTCATTCACTGCCCTCAGCTTGCCATATTGTACCAGTAAGGGCAACTGTCGGAAGAAGTCTTCCACAGGGCATGACCAATATCTGGCGATTTGTCATTATGTGCAATAAATTACGTTTAGGATTGGCTCAAGCGAACAGAGGCGTGTATCATTGTGATATAGGCCTAGGTCTAGATGATTTGTTAAAACTCAAATTACCTGCAATCCAGCCATTTTATTGTCCGCTTCTTGCCTGTTAACCATTATAAAAGAGTGTCAAATCAACGGATTGACATAACTAATGGAATTTTCCCACCCTCCGCCTTCTCCATCAACTCTAAAATATTCGCCCAAAATTTATCTAAATAAAATTTCCGTTTCCGAACCATCGAACGCTCCCCGATCTCCTTTAGGCCATGATCCGGCAAATTCCGAATGGAATGGTTTCCACCACCAAGGTTTTTGCCACGTGCGAGATTGTCATTATGTGCAATAAATTACGTTTAGGATTGGCTCTTTCTGTAACATATTCATTTCGAAGCGAACAGAAGCGTATTATCATTGTGATATAGGCCTAGATAATAATATTTGTTATTTGTTAAAACTCAAATTACCTGCAATCCAGCCCTACTGCACTACTTGCGCCCTCTATAGAGCAAACAATGCCTAATCGGTGCCTGTTGGTCCCCCATGATCCCCTTTTCTTATGTTAATTGAGAGCTGATTTGATGAGATAACCACCTGTCAGTGACCTTGCGCCGAGGTCTAATCCCCCTGGCCAAACTAGTACAGACCGGCTTTAAATGGGAAATCTCAAAAGTCCAGTCTAAGTGAATTTTGACGCAACGCGCAAAGAGACTCCCGACCTACCCTTTTAGAATAAGATAATTTTCTTAAAGACTACTGTTGTCTGAAACGGCTACTGATTTGATTGATTTATGCAGGATGACGATATCAGGCGCACGATTGGTATCGATACAGTCTACGTTGATACAACCGACTTCGAACTTGAAGAGGACGACATAAAATTCTTGTTTGAGGTATTACTGCTTTTCATCCTAATTACTCTGTACTAAGTAATTACACTGTATTTTTTTTCGTGTGTGTGCCTAGATAACCTCAAGTATTATGCTTGATTTGAAGAAAAGATCGGAACCATTTGTAATTCAGATTTCTAGAAGTTCTAAAATAGGTTGATTCTTGATTGTCATATTTTTAAACCAAATAAGAAATGCGATTTCGTGAACATCTATTTGGTATAAATAGGTTAAAACATTTTTAATAGAAGTATATAAATATGATCGCTGTCCAATTTGTGTCAGTCAGCCGCTATATGTTGACACGGACGACATGAAACAAATGTAAAATGATACTCTTGATTAGAATAACAATATAACATAATCCTCTATTATAGTGTAATGCATTCAAAATTTTCAAACGTATAAGCATGGGTTTCTTTAAAAACAAATCAAATGTCTAACTGTGTGTACGTTTGCATTAAAAATATATAACTTTTGTTTTATTTTTTTTATTTTTATAAATAAATCATAGCAAGGAGAAGGAGCGGTTCGTTCTTATCTCCGCAGCTACGTTCGGCTTCACGACCCGCCTTTGAGGAAAGAACTGCAAGGCGGCAGTGTGACAGAGAGCACTCTACCCTACAAAGAGACCAAGCAGCAGCCTAACCCATCCCAAGAAAGCAAGCCTGATTCTCCTCTTCTTTCCCGCACCAATTTACACATACACACCCTTGGCCTGAACGCAACTTCGCAGGAGAAACCGAGAAGGGCGCCTTCAGAGCTAAGTAGCCTGCATGGCGGGCCGCCAATTCTTATAACGCAACCCACGGAAGATGCGCGAACTCCATCCCCAGCCAGGCACGACGTTATGCAGATGGAATCCCGTAGGTCGGCCAGCGCAAAGAATTCTCCAAGTCCATCTCCAAGATCTAACGAGGGTGAAAAGTTGGTACGAGTGAGGAGAGGAACGAGGGCCCCCAAGGACATGTCGAACAATGCCTTCGATACTCATGATTTGTGAGAAACAGCCAGGCATACATTTTGTTTTTCTGAAGATCTGATTTCTTTTTTGTGTGTGTTCGAGGGCCCTGAGGAGGATGACCTTTTGGTCCGTGAATAGAGGCATTGGTTTAGGATTAGTTGCACTTGGGTTTTAAGTTAGGTTTAGACTTAATAAGTTAAAGATCGTCAATACTACTGGGCCAGAAGGGATTAGACCTCACAGCGAGGTCACTTACAGATGGCTATCTCATTAACTCAGCTCTAAACTAACATTAAAAAAAGAGGATCACGGGGGACGAGCAGGCACTGATTGGGGAAGTTTTCTAATAGAGGGAGCAAGTAGCTACAAGTAGGACAGTGAGGCTTAAAGGGAAATCCAACCCAAATAGACAACTACTCTAAAAGAAAGCAGAAGAAAAAAAAATCAGAGAAGCAAACTAGCTGATGAAAGTTTCAAATATAAAAAAGTTATGAATTTTTAAAAAGTTGTAATCACTATAGGGGCCTCCTTATGGGCACTTCAAATTGGCTGAAGCTGTAATGTCAATGTGATGTAATGCCAGACTACTATCCCATCTGTTCCAACATATTTTTCAAAAGTTCATTGCTCGGATATGGGTCTATTTTAATAGAGGACCTATAATAACATGCTATGTATAATATATTTGGAGTACCGGGTAGTGATTCATATCTCTGGAGTAGTGATTCATATCAAACTTTTGTCATTCTGTTTGTTATTTTTCTGCTTTCATGTAAATCAACTTATTACAAGGGTTGGATTGCCCTCTAAGGATTCTGTAAGGAATTGACGTCAAGCAATTATTGTCGCAAGAGCAAGTATCACAGAAACAATTTTTTTTACAATAGCATTTTGTATCTATTTATGTAAGATATCTTTTTTCTTCAAACAACTGTATTCCAAACACATCGGTCTGTTTTCTACAACTGTCCTTCTATTACCCCATGGTAATAGGTCCAATTCACTTTCACAGTTGAGAAACTTGACTTTCAATGAATTGAAAATAGTAGTAGAGTTCTGTCTATTAAAATTTCTGTTAAACAGACATAGTTGACCAAGCTTGAACTCAGCATCTGGTGTAAATTTAGTAGAATACTATGTTTTCACTTGTTTCAACAATGTTTTGTCTTTCATGCATTTGTACAAAGTATTCAAATGTAATATATTGTTGTTACAACAGAACAGTAGGATTATACAAATATTGTTATTTTTCCAAACCTGTATATTCTACTGTTAGTCACTTTTGCAGCCCGCAGATTTCTCAGTAATGTACTTTTCTAAATGCAATCGTAATGAATATGCACGACCAAAGAAGTTTCCCAGCTTGGACAATGTGGTATATTGTATAATATTAAGGGTATATAACTCTTCAATGAACTTTGATATTTATTTCATACATTATTTGCTGCTTTTGTTATGCCATAAGCAGAAATCTTGTATTTAAACAAATGCCAGAAAAGCAATATACATGTGTTATGT
The DNA here is from genome assembly GCA_003118195.1 of Hemicentrotus pulcherrimus. Taxonomy (NCBI): domain Eukaryota; kingdom Metazoa; phylum Echinodermata; class Echinoidea; order Camarodonta; family Strongylocentrotidae; genus Hemicentrotus; species Hemicentrotus pulcherrimus. Next base: position 85,367 of record BEXV01001303.1, read on the forward strand.
ATTGCTAGTAAAAATGTTGTAAAAATGCCTTACATGTAATTAAACCTATTGCTTGGGGGGCTTGGACATGGTGACGACTGTAAACTGTATTTTTATTGGCTAGCATTAATAAAGACAACATCTGAAGTTTTGAAATTTTGATTATAATGGGACATGTACAATGATTTCTCTGTATAGGGGTGTCAAGTGTCAACTTTTTATCTTAAAAAGGATGATCTGTATCCATTTCTTTCATCCAAAAATGGAAATCATTTGATTTTTTCGAATCTGGTATCACTGATATTGAATGGTCGTTATCAAGAGAATTTCCACTCAGGAATGAAATGAAAGGAACAAAGATGTGTGTCTTAAAGCCCAAGTCCACTCCAAAAATAACTTACTTTCAATAGAACCAGAAAAATCAGACAAACCAATCAAAAAAAGTTTGAGCAAAATCGGATAACTAATAAGAAAGTTATGANTTTATCTTAAAAAGGATGATCTGTATCCATTTCTTTCATCCAAATATGGAAATCATTTGATTCTTTTGAATCTGGTATCACTGATATTAAATGGTCGTTATCAAGAGAATTTCCACTCAGGAATGAAATGAAAGGAACAAAGATGTGTGTCTTAAGGGACAGATTGCACAAAAATCATCCAAAATTGATCAGGATACTGTAGAATATCATGAAACACACCTCTCATTTCTACAGAAAAAAGTCTAATTTACATATTGCAGAAAAGTGTAGAAATCAGTTTTCATGAAACAACTATAGTGTAATTGTAAATAAACACAGGCACAAATTATTTATTTATCAACCAATCATATATACTTTATTAACCTTTGCACACCATTTGCGCAAATTATTGCTTTACACAACTACAAATGCGACCACATATTTAGAGTTGGCGTTACTTAGGAATATTACAAGAAACACATTTACACTTTTAATATAACATCCAATGTATATTCAAACAATTGGCAGGAGATTTAACTAAAAAATTGGAATGTGTGCTACTTTAGCACAAGACGTTCTTTGAAAGAAAGAAAAGATATCTTGCCGGTAATTACATTCATATCATGAATGGGGCAGAGTTTCTGACTCAGTACCTTAAGACTCCTAAAACTTCATCTTGATTTTTGGAAACAAAACTACACTTTGACATAAATGGCTTGAACCATAAGTTGTTACAAAGACTGGGGTTATTTGACCTGGATAATGTACAAACATGAATGAAAAGTTGCTGAAAATATCATTCACTTACAGTCTATCTGCACTAGTCTGGCCAGGAGGGTCACTGACAGGTGGTTATCTCGTCAAATCAGCTCTGAACTAGCATAAGAAAAAGGGAACCTTGAGGAACCATCGGGTACCGCCGAGGCATTGTTGGCTATATTTTATAGAGGGCGCAAGTAGCTACAAGTATTGCATGACACACTCCACTACTGAAGAATGTAGGGAACCATGTCTCTCTGTGCTTGACATGCAGTCTCATCACCTACAAATTTCCACTCAAACCATCAAACAGCCTTGAAAGAATTCTGTGGCTTTTTTTGATTTTCTGCCACTACCAAAACCTCTGATGACTTCGAATAATGCAATATATTTTAGGAGGAGGTATTATTATAGTATGGAACTTTTTGGTGGATTTTGACAATTACTAACCAAATTTGTACAACATATACGCATCAAAAGCAATGACAGATAATAAGTACATTTTAATCTTCCTAAACTAATCATGATTAATCAAAGGGATCTTGTAACAATGTTTGTACAAATAAGTTTCCTTTTAATATTGTCATTAATTATCTTCAATGTCTGCAAACTTTATAAGTAAACAAGAAGATTTTAAAAAATCAGGGAAAATTATTTTGCTGCGTGCTGGATTATTGGCTACTTTGTAAATAAAATTGTGATTCATTTTCATTTCTATGTTGCATACTGATACAATATTGCTATCACATGTACTAAATTGTATTCCTGAAAATCATTATTTCACAAAAAATGTACTACAGTTGTACATTCCGACCAATTAATATTACGTTGATGGCCAGTTTTAATGAAACATTCCGACCAATTAATATTACGTTGATGGCCAGTTTTAATGAAACATTCCGCCCAATTAATATTACGTTGATGGCCAGTTTTAATGAAACATTCTGACCAATCAATATTACGTTGATGGCCAGTTTTAATGAAACATTCCGACCAATTAATATTACGTTGATGGCCAGTTTTGATGAATGTGATGAATATAAACATGGAATTATTTATATTTCAGATAAAGTTATTATTTTCCTTCAAAAAGCTTGGCATGATAAAGATAAACTCTTATTTAAGGTGAAAATGTTAAGTAGTACACATGTAATAAGATATACTATGAAGAGAGAAATTCTTCTGGGGGACTTACCACTTACTCCACGGGAGAATTTTTGTTGGCCATATATCATTTAGGAGATATATTTGGATTTCTTTTAAATTGTTGTACTGAAGCATATCTCCATTAACTACCCACTATTGTACAAAAACACTGGAAAAGAATAAATAATCTAAAAATTGATTTCATCAAATTGAAGAATAGATAAAGTCAATCACCACAGAAATGAAAGTGAGAGAAGAAACGATTTATTCAGACATAATATAATGGACTAAAAAACAAAACATAAGGCACACTATAACTCATCTCTGTCCTGCAGCACTGCTACTGTGGAATGCTCCTCGATAAATTCACTCAATTTTTCTAGTGACCTTTCCCCGCCTTCGAACTTGATAGGGTTGTCCTTATCGGCCGCTTTTGAGAAATAGATCGTCGGAAATCCTGTGGTTGTATAAGCCCCGTTTGAGACGTCGTTAGCAGTAGCATCCATTTTGGCAATGACGAGGTTCTTGGCGTTAGCAAATTTCTTGCCTAATTTCTTGTAGACTGGATCCAACTTTTTACAATGTCCGCACCACGGTGCATAAAACTCGATGAGGACGTCTTTAGACTTATCCAGGACAATTTTCTCGAATGTTTTCCCGACGACGGTCTTGACAGCTGCTTTGGATTTCTTTGGGATGGGCTGGGACTTGATCACTGGCTTTAAATCACCTGCAGCAAATTGGCAACAAAAATATAAAATGTAAATTGGAGTTGAGGTAACAAAAAAATATAGACTATAACACAATCCAACAAAACTTCTCACCAAATAGTCATTTTCATTAAGAAAATAGCCTTAGCATTTGCCAAATAATTTGGCAGATGGTACTTATTTAGACATAGAAAAATTTGGTAATACTTTTTGTTAGATTCTATGAGTATCAAAGTTGTGGAGTAATAAGCAAAACAAACGAGGCATTCCACAAAGTGTAGGACCTGTGTCAAGGCTAGATATATTATCTACCTGCAATTCAATTGAATGATTTTGAATGCATATATGCATATCAATTTACTAGATTTTGTTTGAGATACAGTGAAACTTGAATATAAAATTATATGGTCTTTATAGACCTGTTCCTTTTTAATGTTTCAATGACAAACACTGTTCAAGGGAAACAGAAAATTGGTCACTAAAGCCAGTTGGTTTTTCTATACAGGTGGTCCCTAAAACATGTTTCACTGCCATGTCTCTTTAGAGCCAGAGGGTGTGTTAAAGGGATCCGGTAACTTTGTCTCAGATTCTGAAACAAAATACTGGATTTAGCTCATGATGCAATAATTATAAACCTTTAGGTCAGTCAGGAACCCCATGACTTTTACAAGCCGATCGCCTGTCCGATTATCAAGATATTTATGAATGGAATTACAAATTGTGAAAACCGTTCGCCCGACGGTTTTCAGCAAAGCATTACATAAGGTCTAATGGTCATAAAAACTGAATGCTAACCCTGGTGATTGACAAAACCTGTTATTGGGTAAACCCTTGAACGGTGTCAAATTCCAATGAGAGCTGACTTCTATGTGTCTTTAACTCTGCTACAGTAGGAGTTACAGCCTTCTGGCTCCAAATGGATGAGATGCAGCCCTACATACCATTCTGCCACGTTCTGATGAACTCGCGAAGGACATCGGATTCAAAGTCATCTTCGGGCTCCAGCTTAAACCTCAGTCCATCGGCAGTAAAGATTCCTACGTTGATGTCTTCACCGCTGTCGTCGAGCTCCAGCTGTTTCATCTCAGCCGCGAACTCTTCCTCGTCGGCGATGGCGAAGTGGAGCTCGCCGAACTCCTTGTCCTTGGCTACCTCAACGATCTTTTGACGATAGATCTCGGTGGCTAAGATCATGAGAGGGAGAGAAATAATGCAAAAAGTCTCATCTCTGATCTGCTGGTCACATGAGGTCCTGATTACCTTTGCGATTGTGATCACGATTGCAAACGTGACTGCACATTTTAAACACAAAAATGGACATCTAAAATCATGAATCCATGAATAAATGAACAAATTAATATTTTTATCGGAAAATGAAGCGCACATATTATTTCACGCACTATAATTAAACAAAATGCAACCCTTGCAATCTTTGCGATCTGCACAAGCCAATCATTAGGTATGTACAAAGTTACTACAAAATCTGTACCATTGTCCCACGTACAGAAATCAGTTATTAGTTCAGACTAAATGAATCCGACTGTGACGATCCAAGCCCGGCCTCCCGTTCCGGGATCGGAGAGACCACATATGTGTTCCCAAAATCTATGGTAAAGGGGTACTTTTCACGCAGCAAGGTCCGGCCCGTATTGACTTTACACACTGGACTTAGGGGGGTAGCTTTCAAAGGGAGGGAACATGCATAGGCATACCCTAAATAACATTGAGTGGGGGGGGGGGCGGGAATCCGAGCCTGCTTCATGAACTGAAACAGCCAAGACCTGATCATGATTGAAAAACAGACAGGCAAGTATTAACATGCAGCTTTTCTGTGTCCATTCTTCTTACCAACTCTGTGATCGAAACTCCAGTCCACTGAGAAGAAAGCCACCAGTTGAGGGCGGTCTGTGTAGCGCTTTTCTCTGTTTTCTTTTGTCATCTGTCCCACCAGAGGAACATCGTTCTCCTTATAGAAGTTCTCCAGGTCTTGGACACTACCGTCAGCCTGCACAGTAATAATGATTATGACAACATGTCTTATATTGTGACATACAGAGGGCTGATACTACTGTCATTGTTGTGATCAAAGTACTGAATACGATTTTGCTGAAGAAACAAAGTGCAGATTGCTATTTTCTTGAAGGAACAAAACAACTGAATATATAATTTTCCAGACCACAAAAAACTGCTAAATACTATTTTACTGGAGATAGAAACTGCTTCATTCTATTATCTTGAGGATATGGTCTTTGTGCATATAAGTAACAAGGTAAATCCATAAAGTAAGTAAAATAGGCTTCTTCTTTTTCCAACCTTACCTGAGTGAAAACATGTCTCCATGGTTCATACTTGGATCTGAAACGTTCCGGTAAGAAGACAACAACTGATGGAGCATTGATTTTGTAGCTGTCTCGGGAATCCTGATCAAACACATGTGCAAATCTGTAGTTATCCCTCAGACTGTTACCTAAGATGGAGAAAGCGGTGAGAGATTGTAAAGTCAAGTTAGCAGTTTGAATAAGCCACTTCATAGATACTATCTGCAGATGGCCAGATAAGNCCTAAGATGGAGAAAGCGGTGAGAGATTGTAAAGTCAAGTTAGCAGTTTGAATAAGCCACTTCATAGATACTATCTGCAGATGGCCAGATAAAGGTCATTTGAACAAAATTGTAAAACCAACCAAGATCAACATATGTGTTCATGGAGGTTGCATAATCATTCATTTACGCACCAAGGGTACATGCTATGATACACAGGCAGAAGTATTTATTTCAAGCGAGCGAGCAAAAGATCCATCTTCGAACAGGTCTACTAAGGCCGCGTTTATGCTTCACTTTTGAAGGCAGAATGAGCGATTTGTAACGCTCATCGTAAACGCTCATCGTAATCGCAGTTCCACGATGTACTGTTTATGCTCACTTATCTGGCTCCTACAGGCAATTCTCTGTGTGTGGCCTTAATTGGTCTTCCAGCTGGATTTGCAAACCTTCACTGTGCATGCTACATAGACCCACTAGAGGTCAGTGCGTTGACCCCATTTAAACGCTTTTACAAATTGTAAACGCATCTTTTTGTGAGTTTACGATCGGCGATCGTGATCGCCGTTTTTGGGTGATTCTACAAAAGTGAGCATGAACGCAACAGTGTTTTAAACGCGTAACAGATGCCTGATTCTGGCCAGAAAAAGTGAAGCATAAACACGCCCTAAGTGTCCTATGTCCTCAGAGATGCCAACCCTATAGAATGGCTGTCAGTAACATTTACCATATTAGTCCGTAACAAATGGGGGTCTTTCCGGAACGCAAGACACGGCAGCAAAATTTTCGCGCAAAACGTACACAAACACCCAATCACTCTTACTGCATTTCGAACCTACCATTTTTAAGTCCAAAATAAAAACGTTTTAAAAATCTGTTTGCAGTCAAAGGATCTCCACCTCGGGTAATTACTCTTTTTATCGCACGATCATCCACCACCCTCAAAACGCACGACCGCATATACTATACCAGTATCAAAAAAGTAATGACGGCGGCCGTGTTGTTCGGAATTAAACAAGATGGCGACTGACGGCCATGTGCGCGAAAGTGCCTATCCACTGTAGTCAAATTCAGTGAACTTCAGTGAATGCGTGCGACATGCAGCGCTGTGTACGGAGGCTATGTGATAAGGCCGCATCCGCTATAATGTACTTGTATTTATCGTTTCCCCGTAACCTTTTGATTGTTTACCGTAACGCCGTAACAAGAGCATTAAAACCGTAACAAATACAGCGAAACCGTAACGGTTGGCATCTCTGCATCCTCCCCACATACTTTACTAGACTTACCTGCATCAAGATATGTAGTGTACAGAGGATCATGGTTATTGTTGAAGAAGCCAACGATGCTGACATCATCCTGGTGGGCAAGGAACTCTCGAAGAGCTTTGGTGGAGCCAAGGAGCTGGGAACTATCACCAACTTGTTTCTGCATGTACTGAATGATACCTGATAAGATAAAAAAAAAAGATAGGGTCACCTACTTGAAATACTGATACAATCAAACCTGTCTATAGCGACTGTCCAAGGGAAACATGTGAAGTGGTCTTTATAGACAGGTTCCTTTAGTACATGTTTCAATGAGAAATCATTTTCAAGGGAAACAAAAAAGCTGTCTTTGTAGGCAGGTGGTCACTATTAAAAGCACGTTTGACTGATTAATCTTTATGATTACGATATGCAAAGAACTCTGTAGGAACTCTCGCAAATCCAAGAATTTGGCAACTACCAACAACTTGTTTCTATATGTAAGTGATGATACCTGATAAGCGATAAAAATTGACAGGGTAACTTCGAGCAGGCATGAAATATAATCTGTTTGGAGGCAGAAGTGGGTGTTAAGTGTATGAGTTAACATCTTTCTGGCTCCAAACAGACGATGTGTGATGCTTATATCAGCTCTATGGTCCTAACAACTTGTTTTTTCATATACTCCATAATCCCCAGGTTATGAAAAGTGACAGGGTATACTACAGTAGTTTATTAAGTCTGCATTGCTAATATATTGTGTACACTGCCTGGTGATTGTCAAACAATTTTACAGACACTCACAATGCTGAGCAAATCATAAATTAGCTGTATGCTACTACCACCAGACTATTCGTTACAAATTTAAAGCGAAGTTATGAAAGAAGATAGGTGATAAAAACGGTGACCTGCAAGAGCAAATACTGATGAAAGAGATTTGAATTTTTATATACCTCTTGATTCTCTGGGTCCTTTGTATTCAAATTCCTTGCCCTTTCTGAAGATCTTGAGTGTAGGATATCCACTCACGTCGAACCTGGTGCCCAGGTCACTTTCAGCAGTAGCATCTACCTTGGCAATGGGGACGGGCGGATCGTTGCTCTTGAGGGCCGCAGCAGCCGTTTCCAATTCCGGGGCCATCTTCTTGCAGTGGCCACACCTGTATCATGAGAAAGAGAAACAAAAGATGAAAAACTGCACTTATCCCATCTTAAAAAATGTACTAGGTCCACTCGCAGATACACTATTTGGCGATCTTCAAATCTATGCCTGAAGTAGCTGCTATCCATTCCTGTGTTGTACTCTAATGAGTGCAAATCAGATATTAACTGCACTTGTTCCAAGAGATATGCAATAAGGAGATGATATGTACTACAAAATCAAATAATACATTGAAATAAAAACACACTGAAGTTCTTCATCTCACAATCGTCAGAGCAAAATGCCAGAATGAACAGCTTCAATTTCATGCGATTTTCTTTTTAAAGTATTAAACGAATAACGCCCTAGTTGGAAAAGTATGGAACAAATGCCAATGTAGGCGACCAGAGATTTACTAGGATAAGGGTTGCAATTGGGTGTGTAAGGTTAGATTTAGGGTTCTGGGGTTAGAATTGCGTCCAGGATTGAAGTTAAGAATTTGGTTAGTACGACGTATAGGAAATTGACGTGGAAAAATGGTTGTAAGAAGAGCAAGTGCTGTACAGACGACCATGTACGGAAAGGCAACTTACCATGGTGCATAGAATTCGACCAGGATGAGATCGGCTTCATTCACAATGTCATCAAAGTTTTCACTGGTCAGCGTAAGGACAGCTTCTGGAGGCGGTGTCCAGTTAGGATCAGATTCCTTCTTCATGAACTGTACAATACCTAAGAGAGAGAGAAGATTAGATGTGTCCATAAGAAACTCACTTTGCAAATACATTCCTTGTTCGCAGATTGGAGGCGTGAAAGGGAGATGGCTCAGTCGGTAAAGCGTCTGCCTGTTGAACCAAAGATGATTGGTCGAATCTAACCCAGGCAGATGAAGGAAGCCTGCATTGTGTGCTAATGTGCCCCTCCTCTGTTTCATAGACGCAGGCTAAGTTACAGGGGGAAAGCACTCTGTACCTCTGATAGGATGTTAAAAGGAGTGGGAGAAGAAGAAAAGGAAGAAGAAGAAACACCTCAACAACAGAACGTTTCAGAAGACTTACCATTCTTTTCTCTTGGTCCATCATAGGCAAAAGGTTTCCCTTTTCTGAAGATCTTCAAGGTCGGATAACCAGAGACCTCAAAGCGAGAAGCCAGCTCTTGATTCTCGGTTGCGTCCACCTTGGCAAAGGAAACGGGAGGAGTGGCAGACTTCATTTCAAGGGCAGCGGCAGCATACTCCGGGGCTAGCTTCTTGCAGTGACCACACCTAGAGGAAGACATTCAAGTTGTACGGTTTGAATCTGAGCAATTTAAAGCCTATCTGCATTAGTTTGACCAGGAGGGATTAGACCTCCCTGCGTGGTAACTGGCAAGTGGTTACCATCAGCTCTCAATTAAATTTTTTAAAGGGGACATGGGGGACCAATGGTCACCGATTAGGCATTGTTAAAGGGAACAAGTAACTATAAGTAGTGCAATGGGGCTTTAAAGGCAATGTATTCATCAACACTACTTCAGATTTATGTTTTACTGCGATCTGCTGCCCACTATGTTCCAATGTGTTGACGCCCATGTCCAACAATCATCAATTGATGTCCCTCAAATTTACGCCTTCACTGCTAGATGGCACAATTGGAAATATGTAACAGCAGTGGTAGCAATGTCTTTAAAATACCCTGCCATTAATGGAGACTTCTTCTGATTCATCTTTGAAAATTGCAAGGCATGATGACTGACTGACTGAGGTATAAGAAATCCTGGATTTTCCTTTGCGAATTTTTTATAGGCAATAAGGTTTTTAAACATTATATTAACAGAAAAGAAGAATTTTTTAGTTTGATAATCTGAGATGGGTTTGGAAAGTTAATTGCTCCTAGAGTTGAGACTCTACATGTAGATTCATGTAAAATTGTAAAGCCATCATTGTATTATTTTACTTTAATAATAACATTTATTCTACCAGCAAAGTTTTTAAAATAGTTATATTTTACCAAGGAGCGTAGAATTCCACGAGAATGACGTCCTCGCCGTTGACGACATCATCAAAATTGTCCGTAGTCAGTACAAGCACATCGTCTTCTTCCTCCACATGAAATGCCTCCTCCACGAGTTCTTCAACAACATTAGATTCTAGATAGATAACGACAGGATATGGTACAATAGCAATAAAACTAGTAGACACTTACATGTAGGAAGACCACTGAAATCATACACGGTTAAGTCTCCTAATCTGACAATTTAGTCATTGCACCTCAAACAAGTAAGTTAGATAAGAATTATTATCATTAATTATTAGTAGATCTTCGGCCTACTCTAGACCTTTAAATTTCATTTCTCTAGTTGCCCCCCAATTTCAGTACTTTTAGTTTTAATCAATGGACAAAAAAAAACATTGAAGTAATTTGGCCCTAGCCCTTATGGCTCTTCTGCATTATGTGTGCGTGTGAGGCCTCCCGCGGGCGAGTCGTTGTGGCCTGCGTTAGAATATAATATAGTTAGAGTCAAGACCTGAATGACGCCAGACATATAATTTTCACGGCTAGATAATAATAATAATAATAAAGTAATTTTTATATAGCGCATAATAATAAATTCTCTATGCGCTTTACAACAATCAATTATACAATAAATTACATGATTGATCTAAAGATTTAATTATACATGAATTAACAGAAATACATATCGTATACAATGATGACAAAATAAGATATAATATAAATGATATAAACTTATGAACACAATTATAATAGTTAAATAATCACGAT
>BEXV01001304.1:0-12641 GCA_003118195.1 Hemicentrotus pulcherrimus
TCTCTCTCTCTTTTCCCTTTTACCAAAATTTTTCCTCCATATTTGTATTATTAAGCTTTGCTTACTGTGTCAAACCTCATGTTTGATGCTCTCGATTAGTTACAGCCAGTCTTGCTTTATTCTGCATATTCATTTGTCATATGTAAAATTTGCAATGTTTTGATTTTGTAAAAGTGCAAAAGAAATAGAAAATCAAACAGAAATAAATAAATCGAATCAAATCAAATTAAATCAACATGTTAAACAATTCCACTTCTCATCAGGGCATTTGTAATTATGTTTCGAAACGCCTACTCCGTATAGACTGATAGATACTCGGTTCAATCAATAAAGCTGCATACCGCTTGAGCCATTACATTTTTTTATTTTGTATAAAACATTGGAATTCGGGTCGATCAATGTCGGACATCGGAGGATTATAAAAAAATGGTATATGCGTGTCTGGTTAATCTAACTGTAGCAATAAGTTGTAACAATTCTGTAAAATTTAATTATTTAGCTCACACTTGCATAGAATAAACCTGATGTTTCGGATCTTGCAGGACAACATAAACAAAAAAATGATAACAGCTTGGGTAACTCGACTGACCAGTTTGTACAATCTATTTCGCATTATTGTCACAATATCTCGGTCTATAAACAGGTTCGGTTTTTATAACTATAAGGGCAATTAAATTGCATACTTGAATGGCTTTACCCCCACCCGACCGCGAGTTGACCCCCTCAAAGGATCTTCTTTTATTTATCAAGCACTCCTCGTACACAATCCTTGGCTGCTTGGTTTCGTGTTGCCATGCCAACAGACGCCGGGTCCCACAGCGAGTTACCCCTACGACACCGTTTATTGACGGGCAGGGGGGATTAGCGGTCCCGTCTTATTAGCGTGTTATCGTCAAATCGCAGTACCAATGTAAACTATACAGTCCTCGATATATATAGTCCTATCTCGCTCTGGTTATAACTTGGTGCAAAGTTGTTTCGGAGGCTTGTATAATAGTTTCTATAGTCAAACTTGGACTTGTGAGCCATAGATAATCATGGCAAACGTCGCAACGCATCGACCTATTTCACCAAGGAAATCATCGTAAGTGGTTATTATTACTATATTTCTACATGTTTACATGTATACTCCAGTATATTACGGTAGACTGCATTGCACTCACATATACCAAACTTTTATTTAATAGTCCAAAATAAATATCTTGTACATAATATTGTCAGGAATGTACGAAAAAAGGTGTTATACTCATCAAAATTGCAATTATGTTTGAAATGTCAACTTCTTAGAGATTCTCGTAACCTACAAATTGAAATGAATAGTATACAAGATTTCCGAAACAGATACTTTCAGCATAAACTTTACGTCAAGTGTGTAGGTAGGAGCAAAGTGTTGGTTATCAAGTTATAACTTCTGTTTTTCATTTTATATTCTTCGGGATTCTATTAAACTTAATATTTCAATGCATTTATACAGAACCCCTAAAAAAATTCTCAAAATCATATTAAAATGAAAATCATTTTCATTTAATAAATATATTTGTTGTTTTATACTTGTCTGAAATAGTCTTTTGTGGGTGTAAAATGAATGTTAATTTACATCAAGACAATAGAAAAGACGTGGAAATCCATATAGTCCGAATGTTAATATGTAAGTTCTAGGAATATGAAGCAAAGACATAAAATTGGCTTGTAACTATATGCTATTTGATAGATTCTGTGAATAGTTATCATCTAATAAACAAATTGCTTATCAGTTCAATTTATTCGTTCCCTGAAAATGATATGAAATTTTCACGACATTTTCCCGCACCTCTTCCCTGAAATGAATCTCATTCAGAGTTCCTGAAAACATTATAATTAATCCATTACCCTATATTACCCAGTCATAACCTAAAAACCAAAAAATCATTAATTTCCTGAAATATGATTAAATTATTTCCTTGACAAAGGTTTGTTCCCTGAAATAGAATTCAGTTGTCTCAACTGAATTGTAATTGGTAAGTTATACAAGTTCGCTAGAATTCTTCCATGAAATGCAGAGTTGCGTTGAAATGTGACTAATTTGTTTATGTATATCTCAAATCACTATAATTATATATATATATAATATATATATATATATTTCTCTCTCTCCGTTCAGAATGACATGGTGGTCAAGGCATGACCCCGTCAACATGATGCAAGGTCATACTGATCACTGGGCAAAAATGAAACTGAAGGTAATCATATTATCATACCATAACCATATATCATATCATACCATACCACATCATAATTATCATATATCATATATCATATTATATCATTATCATATCATATCTAACAGTAATGTCATATCATATCATATTATGATTTTAACATGTTTGCCGAGTTATTAAAACCAATATACGTGTATCAATATACTTCAAGAAATAGGCCTAGTAATAGCGCATCATAAACAAGATTTTAAAAAAGACCAAACCTATGGTAATATTAAACCACAAAAAAAAAGTTACCGAAGTATATGTAAATATTGTTTATTGCTTACACTGATAAAAGCAATACAATTATTTTAGAGACGGCATTTTGATGCCGTGCTTGTTCGTGTTCTTTTTCCTATGTGTACTTTTTTAAAGATCACTGTATAGCTCAAATTAATTATATATTTTACAGTTTTCTATACCGGTAGTTAATGCTATTTTTACAGTGTCTGTCTGAACTTAAATTTGCGCGAGGTTCTGAAAAACTTGTAACTAACCACCAATATCGAATAAATGTTTAGTCTTCTCTTTTTTTTTTCTTCTTCAAAAACCGAGGGCATTAGTTTAATTTTCCTGAGTGACAAGCTAATGGCAGTTATGAAATTAAAAGGTCTATAGCCTAATTGGAATTAGGAATATAATGACAATCAACTTCTTTTCTTTAACAGTGCACAACATTTGAGGTCGCTGTACCGTCAGGAAAAATTGTCAGCCACGCAGGTGAGCAGGGGCGTACATGTGCGTGTGNGGGGGAGGGGGGGGGGGGTGATGTTGAGCGGCTCGTATATTATTGAGCGGCACGTATATTATTATAGAGGGAAAATTTCGTGCTGTTCAATTAAGCTCCTGCTTTGGATTAATATGAAATAAGAATTTACATGAGGAGATATCTATCCAATCAAACACCACGTCCATCATTCTTAGCGCTAAATGTGAGAGTTCGTGCAAGTGACGGGAAAGTGAAGAAAGAGGGAGGGGGGTTAATTAATCTCCTTACTCTCGCTATTATCATTCCTAAGGGCTCGTTTTTACCTTATTAGGTGGTAGAGCAATAATGAATATAATATTCTAACCATCAATTTGGAAATAATCTCAATTATAACAAAGTCAAATACCCAAATAATTTTCTGTATAGGGCTTAATGATAGAACCTTTAGAGAATTGCAAATTCCCCGTTACCGCATCTCTCTTTTTCTACCCTCCCCCTCTCATTGTAGTTTACAACCTTCTTTTTCCGAAATTTGCGCATTATAAATTCAAATTCATATGACATTTGTCTTTATCTTGATAGACCGTCATGCGCCAATGGTACCGAAAGGAGAGGGTCTAGCGACCTTCCAGTACACAGAAAACGGCACTCTTTCCAGAGTTAAAGATCCTACCTTCAATTCGATGCTGATCCGGAAAATGTCAGGAAACCTTCCGGGCTCTTACGATCTTCACCGACCTAAGTTGAGCAGCAGGTCAGAATCGCATGGAACCTCGTTTAATCAACGCGCTAAAGACGGCTTCAACTACTGGCAAATTGATAGACCCAAACCTACATCATGTAAGTATAATCACGAGGGCAAAGTCAGATAGTAGTATAGGCAGATCATCAGGGAGGGAAAGGGGGCCGGAGGGGTGGGGGCGGGGGCGCAAAAACGGCCTGCGCCCCCCAAGGAGAGAGATTCACGTCGGAGATCCCCTATTCCTCCTTTAAGACAATAATGGCCTTTAAAATTTGATTCTATAAAATTCACGTCTTTTCTACAAATATTATTTATCATGACCATTTGTCATTTGAATAGCATATATACCAAAGAAAGATTCTCTCATTTTTGAAATCGTGAGTTTAATAGAGCTTTTCTGAAGAGTTTCCGACGTTAATAGCAGCAAAGCGTAACCGCCCTCATCTGAATGATAATTTTACCCAGAAAAGGTAGATACCGTCGTCATCTTTTAGAGTTTATTGCCTCGGCATCAAAATAAGAAGCATATATTTTAATACGGATTTGTAGAAACAGGCCCGACATACACATTCTTTAAATTACCCAACATAATGTAATGTATTTACATTTTGGCAGAGATTTTTTTTTTCTAATGTCGTAACCATACTCTGAAATGTTTGAAATAATCTCTTTTAGTTAACCTACATAATGTAACTTGAACAATGAAATGTTGTATGTTAATTGTCATGAAAGTAGGTATGAAATACAAAAAAGGAAATCTACGAAGATCATTTGTATAGAGCTAGCTAAGTAACTCGTATTATTAATGAAATAAAAGGGAAGGATGAAGAGATAATCAAAATCATAGTTTATTTCGTGGGGTTGATTTCTGTTTCGTATTTCTGTTTCTTTTCAGTCGGCAGATACGGAATTGGATCGGCGAACACTATCTTGGGAATAGGAAACGCTTCTCGAACATAGAATACCAAATCAAGCCAAAGAAGAATAAACATAAATGTGCCATCAAAGTTCAATAATTTATACGATTCGTTATAATTTATTCACCGTTCCTTTAAATGTTCACATCAATGCTGCAACGAAATGATAAAAGTCGGAAGGCCGATTTACCGGTATATGAGCCTTCAAGGCAGCTGCGACATCAAGCCAAAATTAATGATTGAAGAGATGGCAAAGTTTGGACTGCACTTAATTCATTCTCCGCTTGGGATTCATTTCGTTGAAGGAATATCAGAATAATCTGCATTAAGCATACACCAGTGTGACACCATTTGCTTTTTTCTTGCTGTACTTTCCCTTTAAATTCATTGTTTGTAAAGACTGACAAGGATTGATTTTATCACATTTGAGGATTTTAAAGATGTGTTTTCAGTATTATATGTCCCGTGTGTCTGAGCTATTCGTCCAATAAGAGAGGCTTACTGCAGTATTTACTTTACCGGTAATCCTTACTATTAGACCGTTTTGATATTTATTAATCAGGCAAAGGATCCAGTAGGACATGTAGGCAGACGGTCTGTTTTATATTTGGGTTCCACAAAGAGGTTAAATACCTTTTGAAATATACAGTAATTTCAGGTGGGTTCTGGTTGTTTCTCTTTCGAGATTTGTATATTCTTATGAATGCAAAAGTCAAACAATAACATCAATAATATTGATATGATAAAGATATGATATTTATGCACAATATTCACCATTTTCGGTTTTTGTCTCACAGGGCTTTTTAACCTAATACAATCTGAGATTCTCTATCTTTAATAAATGATAACAAATTAAATAGGTGAAAGTGGTGTGTGCTGTTTATATGCGTTTAATATTCTAATTATGCTTTTTGATGTGTGCCATGTCTATTCTACTCTACGAAGCAAGTATTAGATGACAGTAAATTGAATAATTGAAGCATATAGAAAAACAAATCTGCAGTAATTTAAGAGTGATATCCTTGTTAAAATACATGTAATAGCATATTTGAGATTTGACAGACTCAATTGATGAAGTATTACTATCTAACTGCAGCTGACTCTATTACTAGTATTTCATTTCGCTTATGTTAATTATGATGTTTGCTTTGATTGTGCTCAGAAAGCCTTCATTAATTGTGATTTGTGTTTTTAATTGTGTATAAAGTTATATTTTTGCCAATTTGAGTGATCCTACATACAATGTGATGTGATGACAATTCATGATTTGTCCAAATTAAGTGTATAATGTATTACATGTATCAATTCTCTGTTTGTTTTATGTGCAGACTAATTAAATGATTTAACAATTTTGAAACACTCACTGTTTCAGTTTGTTACATTTGTATTTTGATTTATAATTATTTTTTTCACAACTGGGTTATTCTACAAAAAAAACACTCACTGTTTCAGTTTGTTACATTTGTATTTTGATTTATAATTATTTTTTTCACAACTGGGTCATTCTACAAAAAAATACCCCTCACAACTCTTCTTTTATTACTAATTCATTTGTTTTCATAAAAAAGAGGTTCTCTTATAATGACCTTTCTGAATAAAGATATCAATACAGATGAACTAACAAATTACAATTTTTGCAATGAACAATTTCCGAACAAAATGAGTTTGAAAAACATACATGGTAAAAGTATCTTTTATTGAAAAACAAACAAAAAAGAAAAAGAAAATGACACTTTTCATAACTCAGAAAGTTTACTCTATGACATATCAAATGCATTCACTCAAATGCTTTCACATAATTTACATTATTATACACAATATAAACACAATAATTGTGTGAAGAGCAAAGTGAATAACAAAACAGCTGGAAACGTTTGGAAAAAAAGTGACATAATAAGGAATAAGAAAAAACTTGCCAATTGCAAAGCAAACAAGTCCTGTTTTGTTTTTACATATCGTTACAAAAAAATAGGGATTGTCTTAGAACTGTGCCACTTGATTATGATGCTGATCTTCAGAAAGAAGTCTACTAGTTCTAAAGATGGAAAGACACTACAGTGTATGGACAAGAGAGTAAAAGCATTCTAGTTCCTCATTTGATATTAAAGGTCATTTACAAATTGTGCATATAAAACTTTACATGAATAACCTGACTGTTTTAAAGGCAAAATATTAAGTATCCATCCCCATCCAATCAATCTAAAAAACACTTGGTATAACACCTTTTTGCTTGGAGTTGCAAAGTACTTCATATTTATCTCCATTGGTACATGGATTGGATCCGATTTTTTAATAAATACTTAGAGTGAAGAAGTATGGCAAACAATTGTAACATACTTGACAATGAAATGTTCAAAATGTTGCATTAAGTGTATAAGAGAGTCCATATTTCAGTCTAAAACTTGAAATTACGACAATGTATCAACTTTTAAGACTACATCAAAGCCAACTCATATTTCTCAGGTATGACCATTTGAGTATGCATTACTGAACTCAATTTTAAGTAATGGTTTAATAAGTGCTTATTCTATTCATGAAAGATCAATACATTTGGTAAGAATTGGATACCATCATCATATGCAGATGTCACATTACACATTGGAGTGTACTTTCATACAGGTTGGTACGAAATGAAATTTGTTTTTTCCTTTTCCAACAGTATCCATATTATCAACACTACCAAGAGTATTACAACGTAGAACATCAATCACTGTGAATCACATCTATGAAAAATGATCTTTATGATTATACACTGAAAGAAAGGTCCACATTGTCTGGAGTCGGAAGGGTGTTAACTCATTATATAAACAGGGTTAGTGCCCTTCTGACTCCAAACAGACAATATGTAATTATGACATATAATGACATGACAAACTAGACCAAGATCAAGATTACAAAACAGTGAGTCGGTAAATGAAATAAAATTTTAGAATTCATATCATACCAATTCAAGCAAATGAATGTAAACCTTTTCTTTGGATTTGCTATTTTGCCCAGAATGCCTCTGCCAGCACCCCTATGATTAGGCCTATCTCTTCAGTTTTGGATTCAGCATTTTAATAACATCTTAGGACATTCGTTTGAGAGAAAAGGGGGAAAAAAAAGAACCATTGCGACTTATTAAGGATTCACTGTAATAACAGTTGGCACAATGGAAGAGACATAAAACCCTCTTGTACAAGTTCAATGTACAGCCCCATCAACTGACTCAGCATCCATCTTTAATATCGGGTCACAGATTGCTTTCATAAGATGAATTGATTTACTGCTGGCAACAACATACCAGTGCTAATAAGCAACAGGATCGAGACAGACTACTAAATCTTACAGGGATATTTCAATTTTGAAGACAATATTGGATGAGAAATCAGACATCAGTGGATTACTTCATGTACTTGTCTGCTGCAGCTGCAAGGATCTTGGCTGAAGACTTTGCATCGTAGAAGAGCTCATTTATCTCATTGATTTCATCTTCTCCTATGCTGTCCTTCCCGTTGATACGAGCCAGGATACTTGATGGTGTCAAAAGCTGAACAGCATATCTGGAGGAGGGATTATCAAAACAAATCAAATTAAGTTTTACTTAAAGGCATCGTTTAACAATGTTAAATCTGAGATGCACCGCCCTACGTGTAATCAGTGTCTGTGATATGGTGTAATATTGAAGCCCTAAAAAAAAAAATTGCGCTTCAAAATGATCAAGAAGTGCCTCAAAAAAGTAAAAATCTTTGAGTGACTGGTTTTACCGTACCCGTTTTCCCCAATAGACTGTAGTGTTATGAAAACCTTTTGGCCAACGCAAAATTTGGTTTTGATTTCCAATCATAAATATCTTGATAATCAGACAGGTGATCGGCTTGTAAAAGTCATGGGGTTCCTCACTGACCTAAAGGTTTATAATTATCATTGCAGCATGAGCTAAATCCAGGATTTTGTTTCAGAATCTGAGACAAAGTTACCGGATCCCTTTAAAATCTATCATGCAGAAATTTATAGTTTACCAAGTATCACCTTTCTGTGAAAAATCCATTACGACTTAGGGAATGTGAGGAACTAGAAATGTATTAACATGTTAAACACATTTAGACGGCTAAAAAATGACACTTCTAGAAAGTGACTGGTGCTTAAAGTAGTATGGGGAGGAAAAAATAGAAAAAGAAATGAACAGGGGTGAAAGATGAGTTACTGTTATACAAAGCTTTAAATAAAAAACAACTACAAAATTTTTCTAGAATTAAACATTAGAAACACCTATGATTCTAATATAAGCACAGAATACAGATATGTTATACCAAGAAAGTTTGGGTTATTTCAATAAATATTATTTATAGTTTAATGATGAAATACATTTTCAATTAAAGCAAAAAAAAAGAAGACCATGTAACATGTGGAATTCTATGTAATCATGAAAATAATCCAAAGTGTGTAGTATGTATGTACCAACCTGAGGGTTGTCTTGGTGCCAATTTCACCAAGCATGTTGAGGGAATCATCTTCAATCTGGATACTCTCTGTCTGTGCTCTGATCCGCAGAATCTAAATCATAAATGAGGCACAAACAATAATTACTTTGGGTTTATGCAATAACATTACCATCTGACAACCAACCAACAAAAGCACATAAAATTGAGAAGGTGACTTATTGATATCTATTTTTCTTGTATTATTTCAACAGAATTCATTTGACATCTTTGACACATAATTTCACTTTGATTTTGAACGAATATTGCTATCCTGCATTCATATGAAGTCATTATGAATATCTGATCTCCTACTCTTAAATAAGTACTTTCATGATGATGCAGAATACAACAGACCTCTCTTTTACTGAAATTCCTAGGAAATATGTTTTTAAATCCACGTTCCTGTACAAACTTTTAAATCTTTAGATCCCTAAATCCTATCAATCATTTTGGAATACACAAACATAAATCTATACTTCACATGTAATTTTGTGCCCTTTAACCTAGCACAAATCCATTCACATTAATCATGTTCGTATGCTGATAACAAACAATTTACTGAATAATTGATCATTTCAATGATTTTTACCTGCATCATTTCCTCCTGCGAGTATGGAAGTGTCCTGATAATCATCACTCTGTCTAGGAGATCAAGGGGAATGCCATGGGGTGATTGAACATCCTCTGTACCCCTGAAACAAAAGCATTGATTCCATTAAAGCAACAATCAAAATACATGCATAGATACATA
The DNA here is from genome assembly GCA_003118195.1 of Hemicentrotus pulcherrimus. NCBI lineage: Eukaryota > Metazoa > Echinodermata > Echinoidea > Camarodonta > Strongylocentrotidae > Hemicentrotus > Hemicentrotus pulcherrimus. The sequence goes on from BEXV01001304.1 coordinate 9,823, forward strand.
CATAGATATCAAAGTGCATTATCTTTATGAATGTCAAGTGTTTGTTTTTTCTTCATTTAACCCAATGACGGCTGAATTATTGGTATTCCCATAGGCTTTAATACAGGGGTCTCCTGGTTCCAGTAGGCAATGGGTTAAAAGACTACATATACTTTACTGATCTCTGAGAAGTGTCTAACTTTTGTTTTTAAGTGGCCCAAACGTTGTCGAGCATGTGTGCAGCGCTTTGTAACTGCAAGGAAAAGGCGCTATATCAAATATCTTTTGGATTGGATTGTAACAAGCATGAATAAGATCCATCATGGGTCTCTTCACCGTGGAGTACACAAAACTGTTCATGAAATATAATGTACAGAAGGTTTTTTTTTTTATGAACACATTCAAGGGAGTAAGATTTGAATAAACTAGGCAAATTTGAAGCATATATGGTATCTCTATTTTTAAAAACATTCAAACTGTAAATAGAAGTTAGAACTAACAAATTTAAAGGAACAGAGTCTAAATGAAATCGGCAAATGTGAAATACGTATGGTATCTTTTTTCCTACTCTGAACTGATGACAAACATGTATCTCACTATTCCAAATATTAATGTACCAGGTATCCTGAACAAAGAAATGACAGCAGCATTATCATGCCTCATACTTAAAATTGGAACATCTTCCAAAGCAAATACAAGCTCTCAAATTCTATACTTCATCATGAATACTTTTTCCCCATCAGATTCCCTTCTAAAGACTTACCTAATTGTGCATTTGCCTCTGTTTGTTGCAAATATGACGATGGGAGCGAGTGTTGATTCCAGGGCTCTGTGAAGGTATGTGAAGCACTCAATGTCCAGCATGTGCACCTCATCGATGAAGAGTACGCCAGGTACCAACTCAGCCACACCCTGGTCGATGTACTTGTTGACGACCTTGTTGATCTCTTTGCGTAGCTTGTCGGTGATCTCTGTCTTCTTGGGTTTCATTAGCTGCCCCATCATGGATAAGATATCTTGACCTCCCTACAAATCAAAAGCATACTATGCTTTAAACATTTATACAATATTAAAATATACTCTAACGGCTAGGATGATTCAGGATGAGCTGTTGTTTTAGCCAAGGATTTTTTTTAAAAGGAATTTTGCGCAAGGAAACAAAATGAATTAGAAAACACTGGAGGTCATTCCATAAGGTTGGGGCAATTTTTGTGACATACCAGAAGTGAGAAACTATGTCTCCTATCAATCATAACAATGTTTGATCACTGTGGCCCGAATTTACAAAGGAGGTTTGTCGACAAACCTAGGTTTATGTGCGTAGGTTTAGGCTAGGTTTATGTCTGTAAATACAAACCTAAGTTTGTAAAAACGCGTCAAAACGCGTCATATGACGTACATATACCTAAAGATAGACTTTTAAATGGAAGAGAAAAAGAAAACAAATGGATATCTGCAACAATAGACAGTAACAATTGAATGAAATGGTAAAACTACTATTACACATACCTGTGGTTTTGCATTTGCAATATCAAGGTCATGAAGTGTAACATCTTGGATGACCTCTTTCTTTTTATGAACATCTCCTTTTGGCAATGGCACATACTCCTCAGCCTCCAGATCAAACTCTGTTGCATATGTGTCTGATCTACCTTGCCTCTGTATTCAAAACAATCACATGAAAAACAATCCAGTTGCAACTTTTTAAAGAAAAAAAATATCTTTTTACTTCACAATTTAATAATTTCTCTGATTTATTTGGATAAGCATACAATACAGAAACCCTTGGAAATGTATAAGTTACTTTCACTTAAGTATTTAGTCAACAGGTGTATGATTAAGAACTGCAGTAGAAAACTAAAAGTGACTGGCAGGAATGGCAGCACTGTTGTGTAATGTGTAGCTCAACAAAGACAAAAAACAAAAACAAACAAATTTATCAAGTAATATTTACAACATATTCCAATTTACTTTATTTCGTTACTTTATTTCATCATAACAATGGAAAGACCTAGTCTATGTTCTTGGTGGATACTGGTACTTTTTCTCCTTCCCTCAATGACACAAAGCTATACAGCCTGAATTATGTAGACTAACCCAGCAATCTCCCTGGTTCAATATGTATGTCACACAAAATGACACAAATTAATTGAGCTAAGACTTTGAGAAAATACATTTTCATTTACAATATTAAAACCTCTTCAGTGATTTTAAGAGGTATAAAGAAGATTTGTTCAGAATTTCTAGCAGATCACATATCAATGCTTAGAAAATGTTACATCATACCTTGACAGCTCCACTGTTTGCCTCGATGTAGATCACATCACCAACTTCAACCTTCTCTTTCTGTAGACTCTCATAGATGGAAGGATCTAGTTTAAGCTGCTTCGTACCTTTGGCTGTCTTCAGACCAATGATTACGTGACTCACTGTCTTCCCATAACCTACAAGTGAAAACAAGATATGATTATTTTAAACATTATGAAATGTGATCATATAAATGGAGGAGTGCCCTCCTGAAAAGAAAATGTACAAAAGAAATACAAATTAGTGGTAATTAACATCCCTGCAGAAGTACAATCAAACTTTAGTTTCCAAGGCAGCAACTTGATTTCTCCCCCACAGTGACATGCACACTTCATGATGATTGTGTGTATCTTCATCAGAAATTCTTGAAAAGTGTGGAAGTAATTCACTCCACAACACTTTTTCAACTGAATGACCACTGCCTGTCCGCCCACCTTACAAACATTCAGACATGACTTATACAAACACGTACATGTGTACCCTCTTCAAACCTGATCTGCGGTGGTGAGGAGGGAGGGGGGGGGGGGGGGGGG
>BEXV01001304.1:12840-24481 GCA_003118195.1 Hemicentrotus pulcherrimus
GAAAAAGAAAAAGAAAAAGGACATACAAACAAATATAATTATGTAATGTTACTACTTCTCGAGAAATGAATAAAGATTATTAATGCTAAATATATTACTCATTGCGGATATAGTATCAAAAATAATATTGCTAGTGATATTCGTTTGTCTCGCAATGTGGTAACTTGATTAACTTGTTAACTCATTTCCTTCACAACAACAACTTTAAAGTGTATACCTGAGAGACAAAGGACAATTCCTCATATAAAAGAAAACAGCCCATTTCTCAAAGAAATAGCATTGATTTCCTATCTATGTGAAATTGAAAGTTGTCCATCTACAAACCTATTGCTCGTCTGAAATTCTCCATGAGGACCTCTGTCTTTTTAATCTCTGAAGAGAAAACCTCGCTGCCAACCATGGGGCAGAAGGGAACCTTGTTGCCAAGCTCCTGTGCTATGGCAAGGGCTAGAGCCGTCTTGCCTGTCCCAGGAGGTCCTGCCAGGAGGATGGCTCTGCCGGCCATCTTCTTGGATCGGATCAACTCCACAACGACTCCAGAAGCCTGCAGGAAGAAAAGCAATTGTTGGATGTGAATGTGATAAAATTATGGTGAAGATGCAGTCTTCGAGTCTTTGACAGGAGGAAACAAAATCCAGTACACAGGTCTGTCAGACTGTCAACCCTCTCGCATTGAGCCGAAAAGAACATACAATCTCCCTTGAAGCAGTTCCCCAAAGTTGTCAGCCCCAATTACATACATGCATCATGGAGCTTCATCGAGGAATCCAGGCTAGATGCATGTCCGCCATTTTTCACGACGCTATTTGTCCGCGTTTACAAAGGTATCCTCATTAATGTGGATGGTCCTCATTTTCAGACTAGTGCCCCTCGGCTACTTCTAATTCACCCTAATCTTTAACAACTCAATCAAAGTTCAACTTAAAAGTCTAGATCTAGATCTAGTTCAAGATTGAGTTCAAATTTTTTAATTTTATGTTTTTTATTTATTTAATAAAAGTATCAATTGGGGTAAAATTCGACATAGTCTGAATGTGACTTAATGTCAGACACTTAACATAGACAGAGTGTTTTAATATCTAGAACATACTACACATATTACACTCTTTTGGAACAAATAATACAAACCTCTCTGGCCATTTCTTGACCAATAAGACCAGCAGTTGTTGATGATGATGCATTTCCAGACTCATCAAGTCCCAATCCCTTCACATGAGTATGACTTGCGATTCTCTGGGTTTTCGTGGTACTTTTTACATCCTCGATCTTCATGATTGGTGTTATAACTCAGGTATATATTTAACTATTAGAAAATGATTCTAGATTTGATTCTTAAAAATGTAAGCTGAATTTGCTTCTATCCGACACCAGTGACAACGAGTGGGAACAGTGAAAAGCGTCTACAAACAGAATTCAATGGGAAAACGTGCACAGTTAAAGAGTCTGAAATATTTGTAATTATATGAATACAATATTTAATATTTTAAATACAGTAGATAGAAATAAAATATTTTGGAGATCAAAACATTTATTAAAATAATTGTTAAAGATTTAGATTTCATATACTCTTGTATATCACGTATATAATCGCTAATTTATCATATATTCAATATTCGGCAACACATATTCGGTCTACTGAGCATGCGCATATTGTCCATAGAAACTACCACAGCTAGTATTTTGATCTTGGGAGACACGACGAGGATTAGAAAGTCCAAGATGTTTCTGCCTATTGGAAGAAAAATATAATGACATGCTTTTGCACTTGATTAGGTATATCAAAAGAAGGGATTACTTGTCTTCCATTGACAGAAATACGAGAGTAAGGTAAATGTTGTAATGGATTTTTCTTAACATATACAGCAGAAATGGTCCCGATATTTTGAGCGGTAACTGTGTAGTCAAGTGCCCTAGCCTAGCGGACTGCTGTCGTGTGTGTCCGCTGTTAGCCAGTAGGGATCCACCAACCACTGTGCACTGCGCACATCTTGTCAGCTGTAGACCTCTAGACCTATAAATGGGTGTCGATTTTGACCCATAATTTCCTTAAAAGGGGCCATTAAACGGAATATTTCAATCAAGTTAGTAAGTGGAACCGATGTATTATAGCCTAGATCTAGGCCTAATTTAGTATTGGATATGCACTAGAATCTAGACTAGGCAAAATGACATTTTGGGGGATTTTGGGGGCATAACATAACGCTACGACCTGAAAATAATGAAATGGCTGTGGAGTTATCAAGGGAATGTGTATAGACGGTTTCCGTCTCTAAAGAGAGAGCCGACCCTACTCCAATAAGAGGCTAACAAATGAAAGAGACTGACAAATTCGGTCTAGATCTACATAAGAACTTAGAAGGGCTGGTATGAACACCGTCAAGGGAGTGATAATTTCCTCCACCATCCGATTACAGAGCAGTCCATATTTGTTTGATATACCTCATCATCGTGCTAAAGCCAGGGTAATTATTGGGAGCGCCAGGAGGGTCAAATCTGACTGACATGAGCGCTAGATCTATACAAGAACCCACTATCATTTGCATTGATTGATGAGTACTAGATCTAGGTCTAGAGTAGGTCTTGAGAAATCCAATAATCAATATCAAGTGTTTATAGTCTATGCTCCTCACAGGAATATATTTACAGTATTTTGAAGTTCAAAACAGTTTCAAATATCTAACGCCAAAAAATCTATAAATCTATACTGTACAGGTACTGCAGTAAGGTAATGCAGTTGCAGTTACTGCAGCTCAGCGTAAATTGCATAGCTTTAGCAGCGCTGTGACACCTCGAGAGTTGCCCGCTGGAGGGCATTTGAAATCGGTGAATGACAATCTGTGTATGAGGTTTATAATAGACTCTATTGCCTTTACTTAGTTTATGGGAGGATATTATACATTTTTGCATGTGCCGACGTCAACTGTGGCAGTCCTGTTTGTTCCATTTGTCGACAAAATCCATTAAAGAGTTGATAAATTCTTAATGATGTCAAGATTTTGATGAAAACTAATTCCCCTATATCCTTTCTTCCAGATAAATCCGAGACATCACAATGAGTAGTCCAGACCACCACCATCATCACAGTGATGAATTGTATGAACCGGCCATTGCCCCACTTGCCCCTAAGGTCATCCTCCAGGAAGAGGGTCAGGTGGAGGTATCGGCAAGTCCAGCCTTCCAATGTCTAGATGAGGTAACTTTGAACTTCCAGTTTTTGACATCTTTGTCAGATTTGGGTCATGTCTTTTTAATGGTTTGAGGTGCATGATCGATCTTAAATTAACTCAAGATGATATTTATCACAGCTCATCATATGATATACACAAGATTGTAAATGGGCAATTGATTGGAGAACCTGTGATAGGGCCCTATTCTTGACATTAGTTCCAATGCGGTTGAATTAGAACTTGTGTTAGAGTGATATTATTCAACCATAACCCTTTGACTACTGAATTCTCTAATCCCCATACTTACTACAGGAAACACCTGGTTCCAGGAGGCAATTGGTTAAAATATGGGTATTTCAGCACATTCCTTTGTTGTGTTGTAATCATCCATGAAGCAAGTGTTTCCATTTGCAATAACAAGAGCACTTCATGCTGCCATGTTTTTGTAACAACATAATTGTTGCATTTGCGTAACATAATATTTTAGTCTTGTGAATTTGAAGTTTGGGTTATGATAAACTACTTGTGTAGTCATGTCAGAGTATTGATCATAACTACATTTACATGTATACTTTTTGATTAATCTGGAATATTGGTTGAAATTGTTACCCTCCATTTCCTTATCCCCTCACCCTCCTCCTCTGTCAGTTTTAATCAAATGTGACCTTTTTGACTTGACATCAAATTCAACAACAATAAACCTCTAAAGCATAATGTAGTATATTTATATTGTCAAGTAGTCCAATATATCTTGTGTTTATGATCCTACAGCTTTTCCAAGAGGGACGATTGACGGGTACAAGGGTAGCCCAGCTGAAAGCCAAATACACTGAAGTACATAAAACTCTTGGCAGGTAAGCAAAATCATTGTTTAATTTAAATATTGTGGAGAAATGTTATATCATTTTTTCCCCAGAAAGTGATATCAAACCATTATAGATCATAGAGAGTTTCACTTTTATTTCTTGCTCATTTACATAAAAGCCAGTTATTTGCAATGAATATGAATTTAACCTCAATTGTGTCTACCCTTCTGGCATGTGTTATCCTTACTAGAGAAATAATTCATACAGTCAAGAGTGGTATAATAATCTTTTCTGATTAAAAACAATAATAAAATATTGAGAATCATTCAAGATTGTATCACTTTATGAGTGGACCCATGGATTTCCATTCAGTCTAAACTCTTCCAAAGGAAATGCTGTAATTGTGAACGATGGAATACTGAATATTTACTACCAGCACCTGTCATTGTCATTTACTACTTTTGATTTCTGATTTGTGCAGAACAAGAGAGTCCGAGCTGGGACTGCTGCAAATGGCCAAAGAAGCTACACAAACCCTTGAGAAGCAGACAGCAGAGCTAGAGAAGGCAGATAATTTTCCGGACAGCTCTAACACAGAGACTAGTAAGCTGAGGGCCAAACTGCTCAAGCACAATAATGAGATAGACCAAGCAGAAGAGAGGAATTACCAGTATGAGTTCAAAATTGAAAGGTACGTCGTCTTATGTGTATTTATGAAGTAAAATTAATTATGAATATCTTTGGAATATTTCCCTGTAAGGATCATAGAGATTGCTGTGAAGGATATAATTTGATAACTACCGATCATTAAAAGATGAACATTGCTCAAGGTAGCCTAAGTAAACATTCATATCTGTGAGTAGTTGTTTGATCAAAGTAGTTCAGTACTCTTATTTGTCTTCATTCTGAAACTTGTTCATTACATTTTGGGTATTGCGCCATCATATCCAAAATATGTAGCAAAATTTCTTCAAAGAAAAAAAGAAAAGAAAAATTGGGGGTTGAAAATATTGAAAAATAATTGTGATGAGACCTTTCTAAACCTTTAGTTGAAGCTCCTTACAATGATACGGTGATGGCAAAGTGTTGTGTGATTGAAAATAAAAGCAATGTATGTTTCTGTTTCCATTAATGCAGCTTGCAGGAGGAGAAAAGAATGCTTGAACGAGAGTACGACAGGCTTCCCAAGAAAGAAGAGGTAGAGAAACGAACCAAGGAGCTCAACAAGAATGTTGATGAACTTCGGCAGGAGATTGGACAGCGCAAGCTAGAGGCCAAGAATCTCAAAGAGGAGCTTGCCATGCGGAAAAGACAGATTGATCTGGAAATGAAAGAGCTAGAGAGTGAGGTGAGGACAAATAAGACGGCTTCAATTGAGCAAAGGAAAGAGTGATGGGAGTGTCAAGGGTTAATGGGATAAGTAGATTATTGAATATTAAATCAAAATAGGATCAGGGTTCTTTCTACATATACATTGGTGCCAATGCCAAGCATGGGAGATTTTTCAGAAGAAAAAATAGCAGGGGTTAAATAAATCTCTGACAAAAGTACTAGAATTGGTATTGGAAGTAGATGTCAGATTTTTTTTTTTTTAAAGGGTGAATTCTATTTGATGAGAGTGCAGACAGTGGAAATAAATGTGTTCATGCATATTTTCATCCTCTGAAACTGCTTTGATCCTTCTAAATCACCTATTCAGATGCTGCACGGCCATATTTCACTCAATGAGACCAATAGTTATATAATATTGGATGGCTTTGATACAAGAATATATTGCTCATGCTATGACAATATATTCTTGTATCACACGAAAACAAAGCGATACAATATTCTTGTTATCTATATCAGGCTGACTTTCAAAATAACCAAATTTGACTTACCTTGGTAAGCAATATTGTATCGACAGTTGAAGTTCCCGGATGACAGAGTAATACAAAAACAATGTTTGTCAGTCGTCCGAGTGCTGCACTAAAGATATTATATACGCTGATTTATTGTACCACTTGGAAGCCTTATATACATGTAGATAATAATAGACAATGTCCTGCTGAGAAGCCTGATTGTGATTGATCTTTTATTGTTTGTTTTTTAGATCGAGACCCAGGAGAAACTGAAGGAAGATCTTGTGGCTGTTCACTCTCTTCCAGGACAACTCATCAAAGAGATGGACAAGATGAACAAAGCTAAAAAGTAAGAGAACAAGTTTAATGATAACATGCCTCCAAATTCTGTGAGACATCTTGGAAAATCTTGTATTTGGACAAAATCTCAGTTGCAATTGTTACCTTGGCTTTATAGATTGACGGATTGACTGTGATAAAAATGATGTAGAAGTTCACTTGGCACAGAATAAATGTGCGGCTTCTTGTTATATTCTTATGTGTACATTCTCCAGGAATGGCGCTCTTACCTTTGTTGCTGTGACAATTGCTCAGGGCTTTATTTCATCAAAGATATAAGGCTAGGGTTGCAGTTGGGTTTCAGTTTAGGTTTAGGTTTAGGTTTAGGATTAGGTTTAGGTATAGTGTTTGTTCCAGGGGTGAAGTTAATAATGCTTTGATTAGTGTAAGATACTGACTGCATAGCAATTTGTAATTGGAGCATGTATTTTACGATCCTATGAATGAAGAATGCAAGAAGTTGAATCAATTAAAGGTTGATGTCACTTTCTTTCGCAACCCAGTGAGGTGGAGCGACAGCGAGTGGAGAAGGATGAGAACTATGCCGATCTAGCGGCCCATCTTCAGGACCTCCTGGCTTCTCTGCAGGGCCGTACAGATGATAAGTTCCAACTGGAGAGGGACAAGGCTAGGGCCCAGAATGCATTAGATGAACAGCAGCGCAAGTTTGATGCCTGAATGAAGGATTACGAGTACCAGAAAGAGAAGGAGGCTGTCTATTTGGGTGACAAGTAAGGCTGTCGTTTGTTTTTATCTTTTAATGTATACCATTACTATACAGCACACTGTTTTATATGATTTATGTGTAGAATGTAAAATGCCCCATTGCAACAGTATTAAGGATGAAAGAAATTAACTTTTGATGAGCTATGTTGCAAAATAATATATCTTGCAAACCACAATAAAACCCAAAAGATCATATCCGTAGTAACATATGTCTTCATTAGTTGATGTCTTTATATAGATCATCTGTCAATTTTTCTCAATTGCCAAATAGATATGAAGAGTGAGATTAAAAAAAGAGGCAACATGAAATGTGTTTCAATGCTACCTGCTAGATGTGGTAATGGAACTGATGAATTTAGGCACAATTTAATTGCTTTCAATTTGATTTGAAGATTTGAATGGCAAATATTCTTGTTCAAATCACAAGTAGATTCTTTCACTTCTATGATTGCCTTTTATTGTATATGAAACAGAAAAATGTTGAAAACTTATACGTGTGATGTTGATGCATTCAGTGATTTGGAAATTCAATCCTTCTCATAAACAAACTGTACTTATATTCTTCAGAGATCTACAGAAGATAAAGAAAGAATAAAATTGAATTCCTAGTTTTATGTAGATTATTATTCTTACTGGTGTATGTAAACAAAGTTATGTATGCTGCCCTCGTTAATTTTACTCCCAATAACCTATGCACTAAATAAAAAAAAATTATTTAAAAAAAAAAAGTATTTCCTATCAGTGGCATATTATTCCTCTTTACATTTTTGTTTTAACTGAAGAGCTACGTTGGACCTTAGTTTGAGGCACATACAGATGGAGAAGAAGAACCAGCATGAAATCTACGCTAGAAAGCTGCGTGAGAAGGAGAGAGATCTAAGAAACCTCAAGAAGACAGAACTACAGCTGAAAGTAGCTAAAGAGGGTGTTGCACATACACAGGTATGTCTACTCCTAACTTTCATTAAAATACCCTCCCCCCCAAAAAAAAAAAATTAAAAAAAATGACTTGGTTAAGTACCTCTTGGATTGTCACCCAAAGGACAACTACTTCCCAAGGACAGCTAACCCCCTGCCCCTCCCCTCCCAACCCAGACAACCCCTGCCCAACACAGACATTGAATTCCTCTTAGACATCTATTTGATGGTAATTCAGATAGAATAGAAGTGGGTGTGGTAGCTCTCATTGTCCTTAATGTTGAGGTTCATTCATTTTTGTTTTTGTTTTGTTATTATACAAAAGCTAACTCTAATAGTTTCAACCATAAATAAACCATGTTATCAGTTGTGCCCTGTGGTTGTCAGTAGTGCCCGGATCATTTACTCTGTAAAGTCCTATTTTATCCTCTGTAAACTCCAATATGTAAACTCCAATAGTACAATGTAGATAGTTATCCCAGCTATAGCTATGTTTCAATCTCATTTTAAGTGGTTTTTCCTCTATATTGCAGACCATTTATGACAAGGTCAAAGGTCAAGCTGACAGTGGTCCTAAGAATGATGGCACTCTACTTGAAAAAAGGAAAGAACTACAAACTGAAGTAGAAAAGACAAAAAGGCTGTTAGCAGATCAGGTGAGTTGGAAAGAAATAAAGGGGAAAAATTAAGAATTAAGTATGATCTTTAGCTATGTTAAATAACAAACTTTGTAATGTGTACTCACATCTATGTGTAAAGAAAGTTTTCAGGGCATGCATATTTAGTTCTGTAGCAGGAAAGATATCAGCATGGTAAATAAACATGACCATACTGGAAATTTTTTGAGTTTATATTTCCGTATGGAATGATAATTTAAAAAAATTTTGTAAGTCATTATAGCATACATACATACATACATGCATGTATGTAAATTAGACTATGAGATTTCTTTTTTAAAACATGTTTCCTTTGACATTATACAACACACATAGCTACCATTCATATTGCTTCTTTTATTAAAGTTACTACATATTCAATTTATTATTTTTGACCTGAGAAGTCATTCAATAAAGGATTGTCAAAGTAAATTGTCTGATATACATGTCTTCCTGTTGTTTTCCATTGTAGAACTCCTTCACAGCCGTTGAACAGGTCAAAGTTGAACAGAGCATCGCTGAGGAGGAGAGGCTGCTGTATGAGCAGAGTGACTTGAGGATAGAGGTGGTGGAGTTGACTCGTCTAGCTGCTATCAAGGGCGATGAGAGGGAGCAGAAAGCCAGGGATTATATGAGAGCTGAGATGAGATACCATCGAGCACTGGATGACCTCAAGGCTAAAGATCTCTCCATCATAGACAACAAGAAGAAATACCAGGAAATGATGATACGGTAGGGTTGGCCGTCTTTGTCATTTAATTATCATTCAAATATTAAATATTTCTCCATCATCGATAACCAGAAGAAATACCAGGAATAGAAAATAAGAAAGGGTTGGCATGCAGTCAAGTCTTTCAAAAATTATGTTTTTAAGCATATCTTATGAAAGGCCAACTCGACTGCTCCCTTTTAATGTCATACTAAAAGGCTTATTCCAAATACGCATCAAAGATTTGTATTATCTAACATTTCAATTATGCATGAAAAACTGAAGAAGACTGAAAATTTTGGAGAAAGGCCATTAAAGGAATCAAATCCCACAGTGAGGGGGAAACCTGAGATGTTAAACAATAATAATGATGATATGAGTTTTAAAAAATAATGTTGTATGAATTAAAAGTGACTTCACATCACAGATTTATTCATTTTCAAAGGCTGTTTGCTGCGGTCATTTATCTGTCTGTTACAGTGCATAAATATAAGCGGCTCAAAGTGAACTCAAATTGACGATTAAAACAATGTGAAGTAAATAATCAAATAGCAAATTGTATTGTAATTTGTGGCTCACTTGCCAATTAAAAATGTGAAAATGTTTATCCTACAGACTTCGGGAGTTCGCTAAGTTGTACGATGTGATCAAGAATGAGCGTAATAAGTGTGTCAACCTGATCCAGGCAAGCACGCAAAAGGCTGCGGAGATGAGAGAAAAGATCAAGATTCTACAGAATGAGATTGAGATCCTCAGAACATCATGCCACAAAAAAGAAAGGTAAGCAGACAGATTTTAGAGTGTTCACTAAAAAAAAGAAATCAAAATCTGTATTTCTTTTCTGTAGATGATAGAAGAAGAGATATTCCTTTTTTGTTGAAAATCTTTCATGTTGTCTTTCAAAAATATTTGAAATTGAGGTTTATTTCAGTTGACTGTATTTATTTGTTATAATAAAAAAGGTAGTTGATTCTCATGCAGCATGATTTTTTTCCCACAAGAGATGACATGACAGGTACCACAGTTTATAGCAACAACTGTGTCGTGGTCGAATTCCTAATTATAGGAGAAGAACAAAACTTTACCCTACTCTACCCTAAACCTAAAGCTCATCTAAAACCCTGTTTCAACCCCGACCCTAACCCTATACCTTTGATGTCCTAGAGCACATGTCAGCGAAGGAAATGTTGGGTCGCTGTCATGACCATATCTGTACTCTTCATAATACAAAACTTCTTGACTTGCATGAATTGGCAACCTGCTATTTTTTTCCAATAACCTGAAAATTGTGAACTGCTGTTGAAACATACAAAGCATTTCTCCATTAATCTACATAGACAACTGCAGAAGAAGCGCTTGAAGCATGTGAACGCTGTCGTCCTTCGTGATCAGCTGCGGAAAGAACTGGCCAAACAGCAGAGGATAGAGGAGGAAATGAGAGAGAAGCGAGAACAGCAACGTCTGGATATCGCTAAGCTAAATCTCATGATCAACCAAGCTGAGGAACAAATGGTACAGCTCAGAAAGAGATTTGAAACAGCTGTGCAGCATCGCAATGACAGGTAGGGCTCTATTTGAGAGTTAGCTTTTCATTTAGATATGCCGTATTTTGATGCTTAGAAGGACATTGGGCCATTTCATTTTGCGTTAGCTTTCATCAGACATATGTATCATACATGTACAGCTACCTGCATGTATTCTGTTGCAAAGTTGCCACTGATATTAACTACCATACCAACATAGTTCAGCAGCCAATCAAATCAAAGTTTTCCATGAGAGTTACCAGTAATGATAAGATTAATGCAACAGGCCCCTGATACATTAAGACCCGTTTTGAATGCTAGCTTCAGGCTGCAAGGTTTGCTCCCATGGGATGCAATTACCAGGGACACAGTTTCTTGGTACAGAACCTATGAGGAACTCTGCTTTTATCTAGATGTGGTTTGAAATAATGGTTAAGGGTAGAATAATCTTTTAATGAGAGCCTCTTGGTTTTTAGAAAAAACTGACAAGTGCATGGAGTATTGAAGTCCACCAAAGTACCATGTTTCTCTGTGTTTCCTTATTGCTGTTCATTGATGTCTGTCTCAACCTCATTCAGATAATGTAACAACTGAAACTTGGATGCATGTGCTGCATTAAAGAATGTCTTCCTGTCTGACTGATGTAGTTTCTTCAATGTTTCTATCAATGTAGGGGTGTACAACTGATAGAGCGTAACGAGGAGGTGTGTCTCTTCTATGAGAAGGTTAACATCCAGGAGGATATGATCCGGAGAGGTGATGTTGATCTTCATACCAGGGAGGAGGAAATCAGGTTCCTCAAGATGGATGTAAGTTGCCATGCCAAGTGTAATCTCTGAGCTGATGATGATGATGGTGATGATGGTCATGATGGTGGTGGTGATGGCGATGGTGATGGTGATGGTGATGGTGGTGGTGATGGTGATGGTGGTGGTGTTGGTGGTGGTGGTGGTGGT
>BEXV01001304.1:24829-40456 GCA_003118195.1 Hemicentrotus pulcherrimus
GATGATGATGATGATGATGATGATGATGATGATGATGATGAAAGTAATGATGATGGCTTCCAAGAATAGCACTAGTATCTGCCTCTGCTTGGCGATTATGGTGCTTTCCCTAGAATGTCTCAAAATTCATTGTTTTTAGTCAGTATGTCAAATTGAGATTTATTTTCAATAAGTGCACTTTATTGAAGGATTGGCACTCTGATTTCAGATTTGATCTCTTGAATTTTTCTGAAAAATTGCAAGTAGAGCAAGAATGTGGCAACTTTTTGGACATTCTGTGTTTTAATAAGGAAACTATTGTAAACAAAATGCATTTGAAGATGTATCAGATGATTTACAGATAAAAATGATGAAATCAATTGTCAATATGGAATAGCCTAGATTTTTCCTGTAAGTTGAAGAAAAGGAGAAGATAAAAACAAGCAAATTTTACTAGGGGTAACAATTGTAGATAAACGAGAAAAGATTTATCATTGGCCAAGCATTAATAGTATATTATTTGTTTATATTTTAGTGTGACTGTGTATCTCAGTGTATTATTCTTAGTGGCTAGTCCATCCTCTCTGAAATCTTGGTGCAGTATCATTGATGTAAAACTGTTTTATTTTTTAATTTTAGATGGCCGAGGAGAAAAGAGCCATTAACCTTCTGAGACAGAATCTACCCAACAAGAGAGCCCTCGATCAAGAACTTACAACTCTACAGATCCAGGTGATTTAAGAAATAAACATTCTTGAATATTCATTTGGTTGTAATCCTGAGTGTGTTTTATAGAAACAGCATTTGCTTTTATGAGTTCCGGAAACATATTGGCCCTTTCGTTGTGGTATTCAATTGAAAGATCTTCACAATACACTTAAATATTTCCTGTGACTTTTGCTAGAAATCCTGGCAAATACTCTGAATGCTGCCATCTATCTTTAGACCAAGAATAGATATATGTGCCTGATATCGTTCTGTTTTTTTTTCAATGGGAGTTATCCTGTACCCAATTTATTGATGAAAAAAAGAAACAAAATATTTCAGAATTCATTTATAATGGAAAACTGTATTTTATTGATAGAAAAAGAGGATAAGAATGATATTACAACTTCATATTGTTATAGTGCTGTAGGAGGTAATTCAATGAGAAACGTAATTATGCAAGAAATATCACAAGATTGAAATTTATATGTAAAACTACAAACTCAGTTTCATGTCTTTCAATGTTGTATTGAAGTATATCGCCCCAATATTATATTTATATATATATATATATATATATATAAGTGCGAGAATTCTCAACTCTGACATGACAACGTACAGCTACGTCTCACGTTCCTAGACCATTTTCTTTACGCTTATATATATATATATATATATAACATGTCTAAAAACAAGTTGTTTTTGTGTTTGGATTTCAGCTTGCCCAGTGCCAGGATAGAATGAACGAGCTGGAGCATCAATTGGAGAACCCTCATGATGAGAAGAGAGTTAGGTTCTTAGAAGGAAGAGATCTCAATCCGCAAGATCTTAACATAAAGATTGAAGATGTAAGCTTAGTTCACAACCTAACTATTCAAGATGCTTGCTGTAGACAGGTCTAAAAATCCAACCTGTATTTGAATCAAGTTAAGAAACACAGATTTAAAATATTAGCTAAGATGTCCTGATAATAGTATTTCCAATTTTGCAGGAAATGATATGAAATGTTATTTAAATGTCTACAATAGTCTAATATGATATGATGCTTAACTTGGTAAAAACAACTGACATCAGAATACAACTATAAAATGTATTGATTTATAAATTTCTAGAAAGTCTAGCATTGGACATCTTAGCATTTACCGTATTCGGGAGAGAAAAAAATAAAAAAAGTTGGGGTGCGGCGTATGCGGCGGAAAAGTTAAAAAATATAAAAAAAGTAAGTCAAAACCAGCACAAATTTGTACATATGGGACTATGCACGGTACAATAACTATACCACTATGGTACAGGACATTTCCACACATCTTACCGACAATTTTATCTTGCATTGTTGACATGAAGACGAAAATAAACTTCCAAAAAAATCTGCCGATAGATCTTGATCTAAGTTCGTGCCAATGCATTGCAAAAGTAAAAGAAGGACCCGTTTAACGGAGCTGCTGCGAAGCATCCAGCAAGCAAAGTCGCCATTTTCAATCCATTTCAATGTATACGTCACAGAAAACTGCAGGCATGGCATTAGAGTCGGGATAGCCGCGCGGTCTAAGGCGCTGGTTTCGAGCCCTTAATATACACATGTGTCTGCAAGAGATCGAATCCCGCCTTGGTCAATTTTTTTTTTTTTTAAGGTCAAAATCTGGGGTGCGGCCTATACGGGGGTGTGGCGTTATCGCCGGCAAATATGGTTATAGTACCAAGAAATATTTTGTGGTACCATTTACCAAAGTTAATTATTTTAATCAATTTGTCAGTCTCATATTTAGTGATTCCAGTTTTGGTATGTAAACAATACTCATGCAGATACTGATTTTGGTATGTGTAAAAATGCATCTAACATCCAATATCACATAATTTCTTTGTGCATCATTAGCTGGAGATTCGCCTTGCGGAGAAGGAGGAGCAGTTATTAGAGAAGGATCTTATCTTTGATCAGGTGACCAGACTTTCTGATCGTGTCAGCAACAGGGTCAACGCTGGCAAAGATGACACTATAGAACTAGCAAAGAAGGTAGATGACTCTTTTATATCGGTAGATTTGTCTTCTGGGTGATCCCGAAATCGAATTAGGAACAGAATTCACTCTATTTAAATTTGCGATTGTGTTCTCTGTATTAAAGAATGCACAATTGTTTGTTCTGTCTTGAGCGTAAAATAATGTCTTGATAATAATCTCAAATTTACCCTCATGGAATCAAGTAACTGTGCAAGTGGTTGATCAGGGCTGATTGACAACATCTTTTGAAATTTATCATTAGGAAATAAGGAAATTTACTACTTTGGTAGATTTGAATGTTGTGAGAATCTGATTTATTAATAATCTACTGGCTTTGAATAGCAATTTTGACTTAAGACACGTAAAAGATGAAACAAAAATGTGCATTGAGATAATGTTTATTCAATTTATATATTTTTTATTCATTTAAAAATATTTCTACAGTATGAAAATATCAGCCAAAGTTTATTTCCACATTTGTCCTGTATATACATGATAGCATACAAAATAACAATGAAATAAGTAAAACACAAATGTATATTACATGGATATTGAATAATATGACATTTTATGAAATAACCAGCGACTAGAAAATTCATGAAGTTCATGTTCTCTATCCATTTGGGTATTCTGGATCAAATATGTGTATGTCCACACAAACCTTCAAATGTTGCCTATATATATTAGCATCATTTCATGTATTCACACCCTTTCTATAATATATCATAATTGAGCATGCATCTCTGTACTCTTTTACATCAAAGGTCAATGACCTCCAAGCCCGAATCAAAGAGATCACCCGTAAGATGATGGCTTCGGTGTCGGAGCTCTCCATGACCCAGGCGGAGGCCCTGAGGCTCCAGCAGGGGTCTCGTGATGGGGAGGCCAGGCTCCAGCAAGCCTACCTCCGCATGGAGCAGGGAGAGGCCCCTACCCCGGAGGCAGCCAGGGAGTGGGAGAGGATGATGAGGGATGAGTCGAGGAAAGCCATGGATATGGAGACTAGGAAACAGGTAAGCAGAATGGACTCTCTTCCATCCACTCTCTTCCATTTCTGCCAACCTTTACTGTTTTGGAGGAGTGATTTCTGTGTTCTAGCATTCAAACAAGCGTTATGAACCCTCTCCTTTCCTATATACATCTGTGTAAAAAGCACACAAAGTAGTCTGTATTCCTAATTTAATCTTCAGAGATTGCTGGTTTTTGCTGTGAAAGTTTGCCAGTTATGCTCTTGGAAGTTTTGCATTTCTGATTTCGGGGATCAATTCTTTTGAAACTCATAGTAGATTACATTTCTACCAGCTTCAGAAAAGAAGAGGAATAAAATAGCATACAATACATCTATCCCTTGCTCATAATTGGTTTTAGTGTCGCAAAGTACAAGAGGAACATAAGGAATTGTTTGAATGATTTAATAAGTCCAGATGAAATGTGCAAATTAAGGATGATTTTTATTTAGAAACAAATCAAATGATTTAAGTTTTTATTTGTGTGTAAGTTAGCTTAGAAAGTTTTGTGTGTGTCACAAGTTATTAGCACTAGAAATAACTTTTGTTTGCAAACGTTTTTTGTTTTTTGAGGGGGGTTAATAATTGTTGAACACTTACTTGGAAGGTGCTAATTTCAAATCGATTTCAGTCAAAGTTCATTCAGTGTAGGAAGGAATTCCTACCACTACTGCACAGGCTGAAAGTTGTGTATCTAATATATGCCAAAATATAATGTATATTATTATGTTACAGATGGTAGAAGAGGAAGAGCAGTACATCTTGCCTGGTGGGAATGCCACTACAGCAGAGCCCCGACCCAACGCGTACATCCCTGATGATGACAATGATCTACCAGTGCCACGCCCGTATGGACTCCACGCCCCCTTCAAGCCTCAGGAGGGAGGGGCTAACATGAGGCACATCAGGAAACCCATCATCAAACCCATCGAGATCTAGGAGCTTTGATGTTTGCATGAGCAAAGAATCTAATCTTACTGAGGTTATTAGAGTGAACATGGTCACCTGATATATCTACAAATGTTCCATCATGTAGTAATGAAAGTACTTTTGTTGAGTGTTATGGTGTTTTAGAAAAACATTGAATGCACAAGATTACCAGTTGATAGCAGAAATTGTAAGTTTTTACATTTTGAAGTGGGTTATGCAAGCATAGTCCATGTTAGGCCTGCTAATAGCTTTCACCTCTTGATTCTTGACGAAAGGACCAAACACTTGTCTTTTGAATTGTTAAAAACAGATACTGAGTAACCAATACCCTTTGCACTGCACCTTGTATTGCTTCAAGCACACACTAATATGGTCATATGGATATGTTGTTTAAATGAAGTGATGCTACAGATTATATTATCATTTGCTTAGTTAATGTTTAGGGATTTAGTGCCTGTTCACTATGATGCCCATTTTTTGTGTACAAAACCCACTGTTCGTGAAACTGTGTTCACAGGCATTGATTTCATTGGTAGTTTTGCATTGAAAAATATTCCCACCTGTAAACCATGCATCTTCCGTTGATAAGTAAGACAAAGTTCTCTCAGAATGTTGGTGGAACTAAATTGATATTGTGTGGTGTGTGATTTTACAAAGACCGTCCAGTGAAATTCCACAGGTAACAGAAAATGTGAATTTGTGTATGTGGTAAAATGATGTCCTATGTTGACATTAGTATTATCGATCATTGTAATAGATTGATTAAATAACCATTGTGTGCACTGATTACCTCGCTTATGTTCCTATAATCCATATCATTTTATACAGCATCAATATTCACCTTTTTACTGTTAATCCGTCCATATTTTCAAAGTTATCACTTTTACACCAAAGTATTAATTAATGCTTCTGCACCAAAGTAAACGGTCGAAGCGAAGTTATTTACCAAAGTCACTTAATTGTTTTGAGAAAGTTTCAAATGGTACTAAACTAATCAAGGTTGCTTTGAATTTATGTTGTGTACTGTATAGATACATGTATTGCACTCGTTATCACTCCTTCCATTATCACAACCAAAGCTATTGAAGAGAGAATTATACTATTATAGTTACAGCAGAGTAATGTATATATATATATTATTGTAATTAATTGTTATGTTAAATATGATTCAAATTTACTGGTATTGCTTCATTAACATGTGTATCTAGTTCTCAATAGAGTATGTCGCATGAGCAAGGCTAAATATCTCTAGCCGTTGGTGCATATTGTAGATAACATTTACATTTATTTGACTGTAAATATACTATATACATGTACATAAATCTTTCATTATTCAATTGACATCGATTGTGACATTTGCACGATGTCCAGAAATTGTGGAGATATACATACATTTGGTGTTGATACTGTTGAGAAACGATGCTTGTAAATAGTGGAAGCTATAGATGATAGTTTGATTAGTTTCCAAGATCTTGTCTGATTATTTGTTTCAGAGCTACATGTATCTTTCACTCTGAAACATCATTTAACTTAAATTTAAACACGAGGAGAGGATTTAAAGCAAATAATGGTGAACAAAAACAAACAACAGAACAAGACATATATACAAATAGCACTTGTTAACACACTCACAAGCACATTTACTTTAATGGTATCCTAAAGATCACATTCTGCCTTTAAACTAATTTTGATGGGCTTTGGAGAAGCAGATTCAGGTGATGAATAATTATGACACTAAATTGTAATGTTTTTTAAAAATCATTTTAAGATACATTTCACGTCATCTGACTGTAAATGACCAGAAATTTTTGTTTATTACAACCTCTCATGTAAAGAGGGGTTGCAGTTGCAAGGACAAGTTTTACCAAAAAAAAAAAGTTATCAAAAATATAAAGGCAGGGCATTTCTCCTAAATCTCTCGAACTCCATTACTTTATGCCCCCACCCCCCTCCACTGGGTTGTAAGTTTGATTTAGAAATAAGTTTGTGAATCTAGATTTCTGTATGCCATTTATTTCTAATTTTTGGGGGCAGAATATGATAAATTCACTGATTTCCTACAACGTATTACTTCCGTCAAAGGTCTTACCAGTTCCGCACCAAAAATAAGAACAAAATCTGCAATTAATATTTACTCACCTCACAAGATTACACCATCTCTTACACACATTCCACCATCTCTTACACACATTCCAATCACCAACCATTCATTTTTCTAAGCTTGCTACAAAAATAACAGAAAGATTCATAATGTGTACCGAAAGTAATCTCTATAAAGTTAACGATTGCTACAGTAATGATTCTGATCATTTAATAATAATGCACTGGATTCAAGCATAGAGTATTTGCATATTTCAGGTTTTATTACATACATGTATAGCGAATAATTTGAGAAGCTTAGACATGGCATTCCAAAAGAGACATTTTCCAATTTAGTAAAATTAACAATAAGTACATTTTAGCTGTGGTGAGTTGAAGCATCCCAAGCAATTAGATTATACATGAAAGGAATGTATTCAAATTTATCCATAAGCATGATGAATGTAACATCAATACAGTTTGTTACTCCAATACCGGTAATCAGTAAGCAATAAATCAGTTAACATTCAATCCATAAAGTCTATGGATATAGACATGATTTTTCTAAATTTATTGATTTCAGGGCATTGATTTCTATGGCACTAATTTTGTCTTCACAGTCTATAACAAAAAAAAAGTTTTTGTACAGTGAATGTTATAGTATAAGATCATCTTTTATACAGTTGTCTATCTAATTATTTTAGTTTGAGTATCGTATATTCTTTGAAAGAATTTTATATGTGAAATATATGACTATGACTTGAAAACTTGTGAGAAAATGAGTTTGAATGTCACTTATTTTGAGTGTGTAGGCTGCATATGACAGTTTCCTGTTGACGAAATTGTCTAGTGAGAGCTATAAAGGCAATCAATTGTATCTTTTCTGTATAGGTACCCTTCTGGATCTTAGCAGAACAAATGATGCGGAACAAATAAATTTGGTATATCTCCTTGTACTCATACACATGTAACATCATATTAAGTTAACCTTTGATATCATAGAGAATGATCAACATATTTCCAACAAATTCTCCTACAATAACTACAACTTCTANTGCAAAAGGGACATAGTACCTTTAAGTTAACCTTTGATATCATAGAGAATGATCAACATATTTCCAACAAATTCTCCTACAATATCTACAACTTCTATACATTGGTGCTTACTCCTGTAGCCGTTTTTTTAATTATTTCTTTAAAATCTTCTTTGGTAATGCTTCATCTGAATATGAATAAAATCATGAGCCACTAAAAACAATACAAAAAAGGGTCAAGCCTTCTTCAAGACAGCATAACTATTGCACATATGTGGGTAGCATTTGCAACACCTACATGTAGCATCAACCAACTACTCTAGAACAATACATGATATATGTCCAGTCTAATATACTATAATTAGTCACTTATATTTTCTTAGTAATTTATCCTTAAATATATAAAACTTTTGTTTTCATATCATCAATATTGATCACATTGAATAGATAAGTACTTCAACATTACATTGACATAAACATAAATAGTATTGAGCAATTTACTGCACTGGCATAAAGCAATTACATGAAAAAGATAATGCAAGCTTTCATGTTCTTGTGATGAATCCCTTGAGAGGAAATGACAAACATCTTGGGAAATTTTTGCCTTAATTTCTGAACTAAAAAAGGCACATTTTCATAAGCAATTGGCAAGATACAGAAGAAGAGTGATAAAAAAACACATAAAAGAACATATTCAATAACAAAAAAAAAATCCCTTTTTTAATTACAGGGAGCTATTTCTGAACTTTTTACACAGGAATTTGTATTGCATAGCTAGCACATCATATAACAGTTTGCATCTACATCTACAAAGAATGACAAATCTTTGAAGCGACAGGATGATTTTTTTACATACATGTTCAAGACTAGCTTTTGACAAATCATTATGTCTTTCACATAAAATACCTTAGATTAGCAATTGGAATGGGCTAGGTTTGAGAGAGAATAATACAAACAACTTCAAGACAAACCAGTATTAATCAGCAACATAGACTCTGACCCCTTAACATAAACAAGATCATTATAAGAGAGGGCAAGTCAATAAACACATTAAGGGTGTTTTGTGAGTAAAAGAGGATTGTAGAGATTGCCAATGTGTTTAGAATGTGTGGAATGATAGAGGACTATCTAAAGGTAAAATCTACCCTTATATAGTACTATAAAGCATGTTCACCCTTAAAGACCTAATGTTGAATGTGGCCTTTTCTTAATTTCCCGATGCCTATTTCTACCAAACCAAACAAGTGGAGCTAAATGAAATGTTGGCGTCAAAACCACACTGGGGTAATAATTAGAATGACAAGTTTTTAGAGTTCCAATGTCTATCCTTGCATGGCTAGGAGTCCTAGGTCAAAAATCGTCTGGATAATTACATCAATCATTTTTGATCGAATGAGTAGACAAATCAAACTAGAAAGCCATAGCTCCCAACTGAGGCTTGTAGGGCGACTTAATTATGGACTAAATTCTGTTGGCTTTCTGACCCATGTCAAACCTTGCCCAACCAACTGGTAGTGAAACTGGATCTATTGAATCACTATTAACATATTTTCAATATCCAAGGAGTAGGTTGATTACTCAAACTAGAAAGCTATCCCTCCAAGATCTAAACCATGGCTCCCAACTGAGGCTTGGAGTGCTACTCGTCCTACAAATTGAGTTCTGTTGGCTTTCTGACCGATGTCTAATCTTGCCTGGCTTGAATTCTGCCAATTCTTCTCTGCAATGAAACGATATGAGAGGAATCTTTTTTAGCAATACAAATCTAGACAGTGCATCAAAATTTGCATGCTAGTGTACACAACTGTGAAATGTATGTTTTACAGTAAAGTCATGATTCTTCAAATTTGATTTTCCCTGAATCAGACTTGAAACTTGAAAGTCTTGTCTTGATGATAGGTTTTTTTTTTCAGATTTGCTGTAAAAAAAAGAATTAGTCCATATACACAAGTGGAAGTAACTCTTCCATTTTACATGTACCCGTAGTCTATATGGGAATAAAATAAACACAAATGTGCATTTCTATATCATTGTCAAAAAAACAAACATTTGTGTTTTAATTATAAAGTAGATTATAATGGAAGGGCTGGTGTCTATATTAGACATTACTTACTGTACATGTTCCTTTCTGATCCACTGTTGATAAACAAGGAACATCGTGAGACCATATTCAACAAGTTCCATTCTTATTTCCTTTGCTATCAGATCCCACAGACTTTAAAGAAGAATGTATACTAACCTGATCCCTCAATGTATTTCATGAAGTAGTTGAGTGGGGGGAAGTTTGGGATCATATCCAAGAAGTCCTCTTCTGCTTCCAATCCTGGTATGGCTGAAAATGACAACATTCTGTTTAACTTTTAAGAACGAGAGTCCGCTCACCTATCAAACAAGTCTTGTGGTAATGACAGAGTCTAGTACATCTGAATAGAACTGCCCAGATTTCACTTTGTGCAAACTACATCAGAAAAGATAATTAGGTTTGTCGCCATGATAAGATTTTACCATGAAATCTTTTAACAATCTGTTGATTTTGTGTCTGATTAATTTGAGACTATTGTTTAATATTTCACATGTACCGGTAATTTCCATCAATATCTACATGTTTGAAGCAGATTTATCAGTTTTCTTCACCACTGATACAACAGAGTAGCTCGGCACACACAGCACAGCCAACAATCTCGATGGTATAAGGAACACATTTGTCTTTTCTAGCACCTACCTGCTTCCATGCTTTTCTTGCGTGATTTCTGAGGTTTTGTTTGGGGCAGCATTGCTGTACCGAGATTCCTCTGGCCAAATTCACCACCTATTAACAATAGAAAAAGTAAGAATCCCAGTTCCAGTAGAAGAACACATAACAGGGTTCACAGCATTTCATATACCGGTAAACAAATTTCCTTGGGATCTTTTCCTGATGGAGTTTCAAAATTGAAGCATCACTACTTTAACCTATTTCAAGTCATCACCATACTTATAGAAAATCATCAGGTGGATATGCTTGTTGAATACAACATGATGTAAAAGAGACCAAATGCTTTCCGTTTGGGACAAAGGATTTCCCTATCCTTTTCCCTGATTTGAGTTACATTTGCTCAAAGTCCCTGACTATTTCTTGATCCATTGACAGCTGGGAACCCTCGACATGAGGGCGTGGTGTAGGTTACTTCATCCAGGCAATGAGCATAGTACATTAATCCTTCTTTGAATGACTGCTCTTGATGAATTCAAATTGTTGCCTCACTAAAGTGTTATTAATGATAAATTAATGTTATTTTGCATCATCCATAAACCTCCTACACCTACCCACAGCTTTAAAAACCTTTCAAATGTATCATTTGCCATGAGTGGTGCATACACAATCATTGTTCTGCTGACATAAAATTCCCACAAGTTCAAGCTATATGTTACACAACACAAATGATAGTTAAAAAAAACAACTTTGAACTGTATACTTCCTCCTTCCATAAAAAGCAGAAAAAACTATAATAAATTATATTTGCACTGTCATAAAAACCCATGGTAGCTGAAACTGAGTCAATAATCCTTGTACATCAGCACCATTAGTTCAACCAGGATGCAACTTTATGATGGGAAGAGGAAGCAATTCTTTAAAATTTCCTGGAAAGGTTTGTCTAACTTCAAAATGTTAGAATTGGTATTTAAGCTCACCATCATGAAGGCAAGATGTAGAATACTGCTGAGCAATGATGAGATTACTTGATGGATGATCCCAGGACATAAGAACTCGATCAGCAGATGCCTAAAAAAAGAAAACAATCAACACATGACTATCAAACAAACATGAAATGCACTTACACATGTACACTAATAACTAATTTAGAACAATGCTTAAAGAGAAGGTTGACTTCTGGGAAGAGGTGAAAAATGATTTGTGAGCATTATTATTGTCATTATGCAAGTGTGGAAGAACATCAGATAACAAATATTCCCTGATTATTTTAAAATGCACAAAGTAGGATGTCTCCATGTCCAAAAGATCTGCAGATATTATAGGGTCATTTGTACCAAAGCTAACTACGAACTTGTCTATTAAAAAATCACACCTAATCACACCAAAAAAAAAATCTGAGGTTAACGTCTATTCAGTGAGGACCCTTACCTTGGGTAGTTTTTGTATGAGTTTCATATTGAGGTCCACATTGGTCTTGTCTTCATCAGAGACCTCTTTGACCATGCGAGTCATGAAGGTCTCTGAGACGTCAAAGACTCCTTGGTTAATGTACTGGAGGAACATCCCTGCATCCAAGCATCGGTAGGCAAGAAACAGGATGAAGTGCTTGAACCCTGTTACAATGACATTAAAACACAAAATAAGTCCAAACGTAATGTAGAATGATATCAAATGTGATGATGATGATGATGATGATGATGATGATGATGATGATGATGATGATGATGATGATGGTGATGAAGATGATGATGATGATGACGGTGATGAAGAATATGATGATGATGATGATGGTGATGAAGATGATAATGATGATGATGATGATGATGATGATGATGATGATGATGATGATGATGATGATTTTGATGATGATGATGGTAATGAAGATAATGATGATGATCAGGAAAGTGATGAAGATAATGATGAAGATAATGATGATGATGATGATAATCACCATCATCATGTTAATGGCGATGATTATGATTATGATGATGATGATGATGATGATGATGATGATGATGATGATGATGATGATGATGATGTTGATGGTGGTAATGATGATTATGATGACGACGATGGAGAGAGAGAGATGCTTACCTACAGGCAGGGGAAAGCAAAGGTTCTGTGCTGCAGCTAAAAGCCTCTCAACCATGTGGAATAGATTAATTTCCTTCTCTGTTGCTCCACTGCATCTACAAAAAATAATTAAAAAGATAATTTGTTCTTATTTTGAATGTATCTTTGGTGGAGAAGAAAACACAGGGGCAACTCGGGAGCCTGACATATCCCCTATTAAAATGTGTCACCATTCCATTGATAAATTGCATACTGGTATTCTAAATATGATTCCCATAAGAAATACAATAGGTATCGACATTTTTTCAAATTGATATTTTGGAACTGTTAGTGATCATGTTATGTTAGGAAGTAAAGAGTAGTACAGAGATGGTGACTCACAAAGGAACTTGGGCTAGATCGTCAACGTTCTCAGTGAACCCATTGGCAGTCAACAGCATAGAGAGCATCATCTTGAAGTGCTGCAGCTGACTACTCACAAACTCTGAGGCATAGTTCTCAAGTCGATCCTGGTTGTGGAATGGCATCCTTGAACGGAAGAAGGACACAACTTCTTCCAAGATCTGAAAGAATTATTGAAAATGAAAGATTCAAGATTAAAGATTGGAGATCCAAGTTTTTTTGTGCACATAATACACAGAAATTTGATTTCCATTAATGTTAAACATTAAAAAAAAAATTGTGATTTAATATTGAGAGCCAGAAGGGTATTAACACTGAAAATGTAAACACACCCTCAGGCTTGCAGCAGTCGATACATAAAAGACTTACCCAAGAGAACGATTTCTCAACTTGTGAGTTAATTTCATTGATATATAATTTTCCAACTTGCTTAATTAGGAGCTTTTAAATAAATTTAATTTATTCATTCTTTCATTTAAATTATTTATGAAATGGAAATAAACTGAATAGGCAAGTCTGAGTAATCTCATACACAACTCTTCAGAACTGGGTATTTTTTTTCAAAAAAAAATTACAAGATCAACTTTTGATGAGCCAGACTAAAATGATCATAAAAGTGCTCTTAAAATCATACATGACTGATAAAAAATAGAGTTGTATCCAGTGATCATTAACTTTAATTGACTGTAAAATTTGATATGTAACATTCTACTCTGCAGAGTTATGGTTAGAATTAGATATATTGATAGTTCCAGGGTTGAAGGTAGGAATTAAAGAACTAAACCATAGAGCAGTGGCTGCTGGAGCATATGCTTTACAATCTCCAAAAGTTCTTGACATGAATACCATTTCAATGTGCTTATTTTGATTAGTGTCTTCGCCGGGTTCATTGGTTGAGTCGTCTTCCATCATGACAGCTGCGAGAGGGTCTTTCGGTTTGACCTGCTTGACCTCCTTGGACTGTGTGAGCGCCCTCCTGGAGAAGGCAGCTACCTTCTTGAGGAGAGAGGAACGTGAGTTCTGGGGATGGGATGGTAGAGTAGCTTTCTCTTCACTCTGAGGAAATAAATTTATGCATACAACATTATCAACCTTATCGTTACAATTCTTTCATATTTTGGCTCAACACAGTTTGATTCATAAAATATAAACCAGATACAGGAGTACAAATGGCCAATTTCATTATCTGATTTTGCTTCCAGATAACATGAACAAGGAAGAAGAAGGAGAAGGAGAAGGAGAAGGAGAAAGAGAAAGAGGAGGAGGAGGAGGAGGAAGACAATGAAGAAGATCAAGAAGCAGGAGGACACAAAGGAGAGGAGAAAGAAGAATAAGAATAAGAACAAGAAGCTGAAGAAGAAGAGAAAGAAGAAGAAGAGAAAGAAGAAGAAGAAGAAGAAGAGAAAAAAGGAGAGAAAGAAGAAGAAGAAGAAGAAGAAGAAGAAGACGAAGAAGAAGAAGAAGGCTAAGAAAGAGGAGAATGAGAAAGTAGGGAAAGTGAAGGAGAAGGAAATAGAGAAGAAGAAACAAGTCTAGGGATGGAGGGGGGCTAGATTCATTCTCACCCGAAGTATGTGACTCGCTTGTTCCTGTTCTCTGAGTTTCACGGTTAACGTCCTTGTGTCAAACCTCTTGCTAGGAGCCCTGATTGATTCTTGGTTCCTCCTGATCTGTCTCTCTAAGGTGTCCCACAGGACGCTGCTCCCATCCGTACCAAGACGTTTATCCCGACGTCCCTTCTTTAAAAGAAAGAATAATTGGAAAATTGGTATAAAATGCTGACACTAGGTGGGCACAAATAACCATGTCATATATAAACATGAATTGGTATTTTCTTTAACAAAATGTTTCATGCAAACGAACTTATTTTTCTTAAGTCCTCATGAATTGAAAGATAATAGGGTCTGCATCATTCCTGGAGGATATTTATGTCAAAACACTTTTCCAATATATACATCAATTTTTTTGTTATAAAAATATACAGCATAACATAGGCTGAAACAGATGGTTGCGCATGTAAGTGTTCTTCTTTATTAAATCTTTTACAATCTTTTATAATAAGACATTAGCGGTGTAATTCTTACCTTGCTTAGGAATATCTTGGGAATGTACCTATTCTCTACTGCTTTGACACAGGACAATCTGCTGCCATCTAGAGTCTAAGGAAGTTGAGATTGGGGAAAATACAAAATAATATCTTTAAATCATTAAATCTACATAGACATTGAAAAACTACAAGTGAAATTTAACTTAACATACATGTAATGCTGTAGGCCTGTGATTCTACAAGATCATATAAGAAATGTCACTTTTCATTTAATGCTCATATGTACATACTTGAGCCAAGTTTGGAGAAAACTGCTTTTTTTTGGTTTATACCTATGATGATAACATTGCATTTTGCTTACCTCAATGAAGACAGTCTTTGTGGGGTCCACTTTAGTGAAAGGTAGATATCTAAGAATATCTTTATCCAACTTGAGCCTCACACAGCAGAATGTCCCAGCTAACAGGAACTCGGCAAGGATGTCCTGCATCTCAAGCTGGAATGCATCTTGAGTGATACTCTCAATGATCTACAACCAAACAAGTATTAATTAAGGGTAAACCAATTTTTTTTTCTTTCTTAAAAAACAATAAAATGTTAAAATAAAGGGCAAGTAGGGGGTAAAGAAAAGCATCTGTAGACAACATAGGTCCTACATACTCACTTATCTGTATGTTAAA
>BEXV01001304.1:41181-63931 GCA_003118195.1 Hemicentrotus pulcherrimus
TTGTTTAGAGTAGCATCCTTGAGATTGATGACAGCCAAATGTAGGAGACCTAGCTTGAAGGGAATCTGACTGTCGCCCATCAACAACAGAGGGAGCTTGTCTTTATTGATGATTGGTTGGTAGCAGCACCCGGACAGACCATCAAACAGTATGTCATCTGGGTGCAAGGTAAATGAAAATGCAATATTTATAGACAGTAATCTTCCAATACAGGTGGTGCCTAAACATCGGAATGCTTCTAACCATTGTAAAATGACCTTCATAAAAAATTCAAAATCACAAAACCTCTCAGTATATTCTAATATTTATGAACCACATAATCACGCTTTCCAAATTGCTTCCATCCCATCATTATATAAACGAAATCCTACCATATTTACTGACAGTTCTATCCCTTTGACAGTGTGTGAGAAGAGGCCTGGTGCTTCTAAGCTGTTCTGCTCTGGATCTCTCTGGGTCAGCTCCAGGGAGAGGGATCCAGGGCACATCCTGAGGCCCAAAGGCAAGGTGGAGACAAGGCTCCATCTCCGGGTTGACATTGAGGAGGTGGAGTACGGTACCGGGATAGTACGCCATGACGTATCCATCTAATGATGAACAACACAGAACAAGATGCATTTTCTGATAATGAAGGATGACTAAATGTGGAGTAAATGAAATAAGGTACTGTTACAGGGTAGTATACAAAGATGTAGCCGTCTGATAATGGTCAATACAAAAATAGATGTGATTATCCAATGATGATAAAGATTACCATTGAGTAGATGGAATAAAGTGACAGGGTGGAGGACCATGAAGTACCCAACTGATAGTAATCAAGATAAAACATTTGGAGAAGGAATACAGTATCCAGATATTACTAGACAATGATGTAAATTGATCACATTTCAATAAAAAGCTGATGATGGTGATAATGAGGATCTCTGAATTTGAAACAAGGAAGTCCTACAAACACAAGATATATTTTATTGAGAAACCAATTCTATGACTGGTTAGAAATTAAACAATAAATCAAAGCGCCCCCTAGAAATCATTACATCAATATCTAGTAATCAAAGTAAGGTCTCTTACTCATGGGAGCAAAGAAGAGCTGCATTCGTTTGGCAATGCTTTTCTGAAGATGAGGAACACTGCAGTGCAAAATAGTCTTATGATGCAGGACCAATACCACATAATGGACATCAACAAACTGACTTGATGACCTAGGTGTCGCAGGGCTTCCAGGCTCGGGTAGCTTTTGATTCAACTGACCATCGAGTGATGTCCTAGAGCTGGTGAGTGAGTCTGAATATAGAGTGTTGAGTGTTGACCAGCTATGTGGGCTGGCCGCACCAATATTGGTGATGGAGTCGTAGCTCGTGGTGAGGGACGAGTCCATGTGGGGAGATGTAGGGGTGGCCATTCGACCCAAGGATGCTAGCGTGGGCGATGACACGGTGGAACCTGGGGTGTTGGACAGAGGCCCTGCAGGGTCATCCCTACGTCCGGCTGACTGGGACAGGTCCAGACTGCCTGGTCTTCTCTGGACCTGGCCCTCTTGACCAGACCCTGATAGGACAGTTGGAGGAATCTGGAGCTTGGATTTGCTCTGACGGCGCGAGGATGGCTTTGAGCTACCTAGTTTCCTATGAGGCAGCTGGTAACATATACAGAGTGAACCTCCTGACTGGCAGATGACATACATATTGATGGATTTATCTGTAAGAAATATGTAGATACAGACCTCATAATAAACATCACACTTTACACCTGTTGACAAACACTAGCTACTTATCATAGATGATATTGCTTCACAGAAGACAGCTTAAAGTTCACAATTATAAATGTTGCTGTTTTTACACATTTTTTTTTATATTTAACAAATTCTTTTTAATGAGCAACAAAACATGGGTTTAAATCTTGATGCATAGGAATGCCAGGTATTTCCTCCACCAATAATCATTAAAAAAAGGTGTTAAATCACTTTCTGAAAAAAGAAAGAAAAGAAAACAGTGAAAAATACAGACCTGAAATCGTGTTCCCAAGAGAGGGCAGATCATATGAATACCTGCAAGTGCAAAAAATGAATCACAGAATTCATTAAATACCAATATTTAAAAGAAGATATACTATATTTAAAGTACATCCATGTAGGTTCAATACAATACATCTGGCAAAAGAGTCATGTTATACATAACAATATGTATATCGTCTGTTTAAAGCCAGAAAGGCATTAACTCATATTCTTAAACACAGAATTAATGCCCTCCTGGTTTTGAACAGATTCTTAGAGTGATTTAAAATCAGATACATTTTATCATTTTTTTGGTTTGAAATCTGAAATTTGGTTCATACAAATTTCTGAGAGTAAATACAGACCTGCT
Organism: Hemicentrotus pulcherrimus; assembly: GCA_003118195.1. NCBI lineage: Eukaryota > Metazoa > Echinodermata > Echinoidea > Camarodonta > Strongylocentrotidae > Hemicentrotus > Hemicentrotus pulcherrimus. Next base: position 43,545 of record BEXV01001304.1, read on the forward strand.
CGAAGTTAGCTTAATATCGGGAGGAAGCTCCATTTCCATCTAATAGAGAAGAGAGACACAAACAAACAATGCGTTAGACTTTCATGAAATAAAAACCTATTCTATGGTTCACACATACATGTACGCTTACATTTTGAAAAGCATATTACAGATATTATCATCAGGATCTGTGGAGGTTCAGAATTTGTTGAACACAATACATGTAATTGCAAAATCTGTCTGTAATAGGGTAGTTTGACACTGCCAAGTTATGAGGAAGTTCTGTTTAATACCTCATGGTAGCTCCCTAAACCCCAAACCAAGTGGAATGGGACAGTCCAGCTTCTTTTGTTAGTATGCACTGTGTGCTTATAGCTATCAATCTCTAAATGTGACATGCAAATCACTATGAGTTGCCATGTGGATTTTACAAATAAATAGGGTTGAGACTGCTAGTCTACTATTCCCAGTATGTTATCTATTTGATGTATAATAACAAAGGTTCACTGTAAGTTAGTCATCTTGTGTTTCATGTTTGTGAAATTTATCTCTGTGAGATGAAAAGTATCTGGTTCAGGCATTTTACATGTTTGTATCTTTGATGCAGGTTGTTAAAGTTCAAAATGTGGTGTTGGAATAAAGAAGACCACAATGTTGACTCAGTCTGTGAAGTGAGTTTTTATCCTGCATCACATGTCTATTTAACAATGATCTATGGGTTTGGTATTAAACATCCTTCCATTTCATCTCTCTCAAATGCTTAGAGCTAACTGTTAACTCATTGCAATTTTGACCTTATCAGACTTTGTACAACCATGACCAAGGGCTTGTGAGGAGAAAATGGATGTCAATCATTCATCGAGAACCAAAAGGGCATCATGTCATATACTTTTACACAGACTTAACGCCCTTCTGGCTCTCAACAGCCGACATGATCTTTTGTGATATACACTCTATTGCAGACATACTGCAATGCATCACACACAAATGAGATCTGTTTCATTACCATTTTGGTGAAGGATGTCTGTGACCCTTGACCTGTGAACTCATAGCATCTAAAGATGGCCAGCTGTTCAGGTTCGGAGGGAAGACGGTTCCGCTGGAGCACGACAAAGAGGCGCTGGGTAGGTGCATCCCACTGGGCCCATAGGAAACGGCTAACCACAGGCTGGGCATCTGGGGGTCCACTGATTACCTGGTGAAGGTCAAGAGTCAAAGGTCAATTATTTCCTGCTGAATTAGCTCCTGGCAATGGCCAGACCATTCTGACATGAATGGGTAATTTTGAATGTTAACAATAACTGAACATCAAAAGTCATTTGAAAAAAAGTTAAAAAGATATTAAAGTACTTTAAATTGCATCTGAGCTGTCTCAAATATCCAATGTGGAATTAAGACAGAATACATAAATGTTTAAATAGGGAATGTATACTATCATTAGGATGAGTAGATGGCAGCATCTGCGTTCTGCACTATTTGATATTCTTCATTAGAACATCTAAAGTAATTACTTTTATGCAATAGAAAGTATCAGCATTAACATTTTCAATTTTAAAAGAAAACATTCAATACTCAAACAATCTATAATATTATAGGATGAAATTTTGTAACATTTGGATAGAAATATAAATGAATTGTATACATACCACACTGTTGTCACCCATTCTTGCAATGGGTACCCTGTAAAGACCAATGGCTGGGAAGGAAGCAAAATAAATGGTCAATTCAGATTTTTGTTTTATTAAATAACATGTTCAACATGTATGATTTATAAAGTTTAATCTCCACAGGAATAACACAATTTTCATGATATCTGAAGAAGAAAAAACTGTTATCATAATCAAACAGAAAACTATGACTTGCATTCATAAAATGGACTAGAATATTAAAATTAAAAATGGTTCACTTAGTCCACAAACATATATAGTGTTCATTGTCAATCTCTTTATTCTTATTTTATTGGAGAATAAATAACCCTGTAAAACAAAACACATAAAGTCATAAAATGAAAATGAGAAAAAAAATTGATTTCATGTTGACAGGACTTTTTAAATGTTCATTTCGTTACAGAATTATGGTTATTCATAACAGGATGAGGAGATTGAGATTGAGATTGAGATTGAGATTGACTCCATGAATTGGTAAACTACACTGTACCTCTACCCATTGTTTATGATATGTTAATTCATTGTTGTATTTCATACAAATGTGAGTCGTAAGATGATTTTTATGCCTTAATTTTATTTTGTGCATGGCAATAAAGAAATTCAATCTAATTGAACTAAGGTGACTATGCTCTTCTGAATATCAGCCTTTTTAGAATTTACAGATATTTTTGTACATTAATAATAATAATAATAATATTGGATTCTTATATAGCGCACGTATCGACCTTGCAAGGCCCTCAAGGCGCTCCAATATTACCCAGCTATGCTAGGCTGCCGATTTCGACGCTCACAGCATTTTAAGGAGTTCCTTCCTACCAGTACCCATTTAACACCTGGGTGGAGAGTGGCAAATGTAGGAAAAAATGTGTATTGGAATCAAGCTCATCAGAAATCCCTCAGGTTACAATATAAATACATGGTGATATTAGCATAATTTCATTTAAATCACATAGCATTTCTTTTTTTTAAAGCAGCTAATTTGGATAAAAATATAATTTGAATCATAATTGATGTCTATTATTCATTATGACTCAAATTATATTTAGATTTTGACCTCCGTTGCCTCTATTGATGCACTTTTTAGCCTCTAGTTCACTTCTAGTATAAGATAGAGTTATCTTAATTGCTGAAAGACAAACAAAGATCGAGGTGATAAAATGCATAATGGCTATGTAAAGATCAAGGATTTTTGCTCTTACATTCCCGGTGAAGGAAGACCAATAGCCGACAGTCCTTGACCGTAGAGGTCATGGGTTCAGCATGAACCTGGGCTGACCTTGGCCTAAGGAACTGGACATGAAGCAGAGAAGACCGCTCAACGTTCAGATCAAAGATGGCATGCTGAGGTTGAATCTCTGCAAGGAATGCCCTGTACACGTCTGGGGAGGCAACATCAAAATTATACCTAAAAGTTTCATTGGTTCAGGTAATTGTAACATGTAGATTAGGCTTCTATCAGCCTTGGAATTCGGTAGGAAGGCACAAATGCATGAAGTAATCTAAATCGTCTTTTAAAAAGCAAGCAATTTCTTCTTAAGTTCTTACAAAAGATGATGTCCAATTACTTTATAAATATTTAAACACTCTACCACAAGACTAAAACCTGAAAAACCTTATCCATACATGAACATAATAATTGCTGGTATTTGTAAAATAATAGTTATATATTCACTGAAATTATCAATATTGAAAACAATTTGTCAAACCACCTTGCACTTGGTGTGAGGTGGTAGCCGATGAGGATGCCCCTGCATCTTCCTCCCCCAGAGGTGATGCTGGATGTGTCTCCTTGACGACGTAAGCCAGGATACTGTTGTCTTGATTGATGGAGCAGCTGGTGATCAGGATCTTACAATCATGCACAAACAGGCACTGCATGGGCACAAAAAGAACAGCGATGGGAACATGAATATCATATAAAGGAGGATTTGTCTATCGAGTAACAGTTTGGAGTACTCTTTTTTTTCTAAATGTCCTGACCCAAGATACATAACACTCACATTAAATCGGAAAGGCTTTGTTTCATCAAAATCAACTTACAACCAGTTGTACAGATCTAATGTATCTCTATTCTCGCTAAAATCCAGCTGCTACAAGTAATTATGTTTACAATCGTTTCTATCTTTCAGTAGGATAAAATTGACTGGAAGTGATTACTAATAAAAGTCATGATTGATTCAAGGAGATGTGATCATTTTTTGATAATATTCTTGATTCCATACATATCACACTTGAAAAGGATAATATTTGAGTTCCAACCACTCATTTAACCATAATAACTAATTCTATTCACTTTACCAATGAAACAAAATAAGTAAAGACCTTAAATCTGTCCCCACATTTACTTGTTTCCTAGAACTTTATTTAAAAATTCCATGTTTAAAAAGACTTCATCCTTGAATGAGAAGACCGGCCTTTCTTCTCTTTCTCACTCTCACCTCTTCCATTTCTTCCTTTTCCCATTCAATTTGCTTTCATGCAGTTACATACAGTATGCTCAAATGACTGAACATTTAGTAATAAACATTAAAAAGACTAAAAAAGTAGGAAATGTACTTCATTTTTTTGTTCAGCAGGATCGTAGAGTCCAATGTGGGTGACTTGTACAAAACTGACACCGACTGGTGCAAAATCATCCCAGGTGTACAGCAGAGTGCCATCCCTCTCCTGTCCTACCACACGCACAGACGGCACAGTGATGTCCTTATCTGAGTGACCTGGATGGAGAACAGAACAACAAAATCTGTGCATGATTTCTGATTTGTCAAGGTCACATGGGCCAAGGGTATACATGTAAATGGATACACAAAATTATCAGCAGGAACACCTAGATAAAAGAGCTCAATATAATTATCAAATGAATGAATGAATATCAATTTCCTACATGTATAAATTGTGCCAAGTATTACTTGTTTTTTAAAGTTCAGTTTAAATGTAAGCATCCAATTCGCAGGCAAACATGATGAAGTGTATGATTACAATGGTATGGTACATGGTTGAAATATAAGAACTTCCTCTGAAAATAGGGATTTAAAACTTCAATTACTGGGTATTATCAAAGTGAAGTCATATTTTCATTTGAATTTTCAGCACATCACCAAATACTTAACTGTGAGGGGAAACCAAATGTCAATCTTACAACTTGATTTTGTCACAGAATACAGAGTCTTGTGATTGATTTCATCCGAGAAGGCATTTGGTCAAGTCAATTTTGCTACAGAATCACTGATCTTAAAAATAGAGTCTTAAGTGTCAAACTTGGCAATGCATGATCAGCATCAAGTGAAATGTTACATCCCCTGTCCCAAAAGGGATGCTTAAAACTACAAGTACAAAAAACAAAACAAGAGAACATCAAGCAGTCTACACTGGTAGATAATAGATACTAATAATTTTGTAAAACCTATTCAATTTGTGATATTATACAATCTGGAATGAGGACTTCTTCTAGAGTGAAACAAACGTCAAACACATGACCATTAACTTTTTTGAGACTGGCAATAAATCAAATTACTACCGTAGTCATCAGTTTTTCTTTATTTTTTACTTCATTACTTCTTCACTTGTTTTATCATCATGTTTTTATGATTAAAGAAAAAGGCATTTGACTACTAGAATTTTTAGTTACTGGCAATAAGTCAGATTACTAGTCACTACTTTTTCTTCAATTTTTTGTTGCTTTCTCACGTGCAAATCATTTTTCTAATCATTAAGTGAAAAGAGAATTGCAATCTGGCACCCACCCTCTCTCTTTTTCGTAGGATTCTGTTGTATTGTGTCATTACTCTTTATATTTATCAGTGCATTTAAAAAAAAAATTGTTGTTGCTGTAATTTGAATGTTATTTTGTTAATTTGCACATGATTCATATTTGCATGATTGCTAGTTATAAGTTTATTTGTATGTTCATATATTTCTTTTTATTGTTTACCACTAGCTTGAACCCCTTTGAAAATAACAGCTGATAGCTGACAAGGGCAATCAAACCCATTAGTTGTGAATAGATAAATCAAATCGGATTACATTAACATGAAAGCAAAAGAAGATGAGTTTTAAGTAATTTCAATAAAACTATGAGGAAAAATATACCTTTTTTGTTAGTCTCCTCTCCTCTGCCAAGTATATACGGGAGGATATCTTTCTGTATGTCAAACATGCATTCCAGCTCCATTGTAGAATATATGTCTTATGGACCAGTCAGGTTTTGAAGAGAACACTCCTTAGTAGATGAGAGCAGACATCCAAAGATTCCACTTGGCGATCATGATGCCTTGACAGCTAGCTGTAAAACGAAGACAGGTTGTGGAGCTTACATGAAAGGAGTCTACATGTATATCTTCACTTTGCTGAAGCCCTGAAGAGATACAAGACAATCTAATCTGTGAAAGATTTGAAATTGAAACAAATTATAATATTTCTTGACAAAAATATCATCAGAGAGTAATAAACAATTGACGTCAGTGGATGGCTGACCGGAAATAATCAGAGAGTCATAAATAATCGACATCAGTGGATAGCTGATAGCCTATGGAACGAGCAGCAGGGGTAGTGCTATGCATACAGCTATATACCAACAGGAAGCAATATCTTTATTACCATTTATATGAATGATATCATAAATTTATGCTTACATGTATCTACGAAAAAGGACCTTGTTACTCACAACAAAGCAAACATGGTACAACGTCTCAGACTCAAATTGTGTCAATACTGATAAGATTTTGGTAATGAATAGTATACCAAACTTGTCTAGCTACCAAAAGTTGACCTTTAGCAAAGTAAATAATAAGAGATAAGTTTATCAGGGTTAATGCTAGTTACTATAGCTTGATTATAATGGAGGGTATCGGCACCCAACATTCAAAGAAAGCAGTCTCCTTGAGCGTTTGCATACCTTCAATTTTCCATATCTCTACCGATCCCTCTCTATATAGCCATGTTAATTCCGCCAATAGCGCATTAGCCCCACACATTCCTGCTATTTTAAAATAAATGCTATCGATAGTGAAAGATATAAATGGGTCATACCAAAAAAGGTATTATATTTTGCTTCCTTCTATTTTACAGCTATTATGTGGTTACTTTTTTCATGCTGGAACCTATTAAAGAAAAATATTACATTAATTGCCAATATCTGAAAAGTATCTGTAAAAACATTCACATCTTGTGCAATGATAAACAAGAGGTGTTTTGTTGCTTGCAAGGTTCTACGGTCTACCCCTTGACTGAAAATCTGAAATGAGATCTGCATGAATGGAAGGTGGCACTTGCTGATTGACATGACTTGCTATTGATGTGTACACAAATGGGGCATGCTACCATACTGCAGTATTACCGGGGTCTTTGTATCGCCTGCCTATAAGTGGCAGAGGAAACTCGCTTATTGAATTCCAATGCCAATTAGCAAGCAATATTGCGGTATTCAGAGATCTATTTTATATGAACAGGGGCTTGTCTTCAATGGGAGCTAAAGCAGCAATAAATTTTGTTTAAAGACTTACTTGTAATCAAAGATGATTAATTCATAAAACTCCTTGGAACAATAATTATAAATGCAATTGATTGTATTCCAGTTCAGCTAGCAACAAAAGTAACAAAAATAATGAAAACAATTATTGAGAGAAAATATCACATAACAATTGGTCAAAGGGCACAACTGGGGGACATCTTTTAGGTAATGGTTTTAATGTAATAAAAAATGAAATCATTGTACAGATAACCTCAGTCTGTATGAATAATGACATAGTATGGCATTAACAGTTGCATTTGTACATGTACATCATCATCTTACTTTGTGCAAAGTAACTTTAAATTATGTTGTTATTATGTAAAATCATCATCAAGCAGGAAGTGATGCTTGGTTATGGCCTAGACCTCAGGGACTTTTCTGGATAATTTTTTTTTTTTTTTTTNTTTTTTTGTTTGAACCTGACCTGAATAATCTGAACTACAGGTGTAAGTAAGTTTCCAATACCTTTTCAAACCCTACCTTGCACTCCCCCACCCCAAAGGGAAAAAGACAAAATTTGAAGAAGGTTTTGGAACAGAAGAAGAATGTAATTGGTCAAACAGTTTTTGAGCGTCATGTAACGCCTGGCCAGAATGCTCCCCAGGGAGTGGAGATTGTGCACACAGTGTTTGCGGGCAAGGACTGAATCCTATGACCGGGGTAGTAGTATATTTGTAGAGTGCTTAGAGACATTTGTATTAAGTGCTATATAAATATTATTGTTATTATTATTATCACTGAAACAAGTAACTATGACTTAAAGGTAATACAAAGTTTTGGTATGGGGTCATGAATTTGGTTCAAATTAACATATTGGAAGCATATTGTATATCTTATAATATTCAATGATTGTTGTCGCAGTTGAAATCGAGTCTAAAGTGATGAAATTGTAAATAATAAACTCTTTATGTTGTATACATGTATATATAGCTCCCTCTCAAGACCGATATTACTTTAACTGTAAAACAATGTTTTTTGACTACCATTGACCAATTTGATATTGCTGTTTGAAAATTATTTGTACGGGTGATGGCGTCATGGCCCCTACCTCAAATGCCCCTGGAGCTACATGTACATGTATACAACACTCGACAAAAAGTACTGAAAAAGTCATGGTATTCCTACATGTACATTAATGGACATGGATATATCCCAAACAAGAATGATGTGCAGACCCACTTTCAATAACACTCTGCTTTGACCAATTTACAATTAATTATACATGTACATCAAACATGTACCTCATGATGTCTCTGACTACACAGTGCTGCATGTGGACCAGGTTCTGTATCTCCAGATCTTTTTGGATAATTCTCAAATGTAAACATTGCTAGTACAATTGTAACTAAGTACATGGCAGATATCTTTGCTTGACTTGACCAGGTCAGCAGCAGGGTAATCCTAACATTTGATTCTTTCAGTTTTATACTTACCTCCCAAATAACTTTAAATAACAAGAGATTAACCTGTAATGATGATTGTGACCATTTGAAATGTTGAAGGTGAGATTGAGACAGGTCAGCACTTCAATAATCTCCTCAATATGCATGAGCTTTTATAATAAACAATGCCCTACACAATAAAAATGTTGGACATTGAATTCTTTTAGTTTAAATCATCCCCCCCCCAAAAAAAAAAGTAGAAAAAACTTGACAAAACAAGACAAGACAGGAGATGTATTAACAAGAAACTCAAGCTTTAAATGTTCATTGACTTGTTGTTACTCCATGTTTATTCTCAACTCACAAATAAACAGGACATACCATGTTATAGAGGCTAGTTTATGTACATGTATGATGCAGCAAAACTGGGGTATTTATTTTGATGGTACACAAATGTTTTCTACGCTTCATATTTTTGTATCTTATAACACAGAGCTCAGTGAATACGGGCAAGTTCTTTGTTGCAGTTCCAATTCATTCACAATTTAAAAAAATAACATGGTGGCTCTCTTGCTGTTGTTTACCACGCAGTATCTGAACAAACCTTAATTGTAGTCATGTTAATGGGAGAAACATTGTTTTTAAAAAGTAAAGGTTTGTTATCAGCACTTATCTGTACCTATCATGCATATAGAAAATGGTAGACTAAACAAAATGTCAATTTGATACCGAGCACAGTATTTTGCCAAGCAATGAAGACAAGACTTTAGACAACTCACCTTCTTCATATCAGACCATCTCAAATTCTTTAGTCACCTGACTAGTTTAATCATATTTTTATTCTTTAGGATAAATCAAGGCTCGATCCACATTTAATTCTTTGAAAGAGGCCCCAGACTGAACATTTTAGAGTCTGTATGCCTACCTGTACTTGTTAAAAGTTTGAATTTTTTTAAAAAATCCGCTTTTAATTATATACTGTAAGCGCTTAATACATCTATGATGTCTCTAGGCGCTTTACAGATATAGTCCAGTAGACGGTAGTGGTACCATATACCAGTTGATAAGTACAAGTTTTTTTTGTTGATTTGTGTTCTAGATGGGTATATTGAAGTAAATTCAGCTTGGTTGCCAGCTGGCAACCTTGAACAACTTTTTTAATAGCCATATTAGCATAATCATCTAATAAGCATAGCATAGGGTCTATGTGCAATATGTAATAATGTTGCTAATCTCAATCCAGGAAGCCTGAATACATGGATAATACAACTTTTCAAGGGTTTTCTATGACAAGGAACTCATTTATGACATCGAGTATTATTAAAGAGCAAGTCTGGTTTCAACTTTTTACACATCTTTAATTTCATTTAGACCTAGCCTACCACAAAAATAAAAAATAGCTGTCTAACTAGTATTTGTATTTGTAACATGTTAGATCTAGATTGAACTGTCATTGTTGATGAGAGTGAATGACGACATTTAGGAGTACTGCTGCTGCATGCTGTTTGGCATCAAATTACCCCCTGTGTCCTTGTGCAGGTCCAGCACTCAGCTCAGCGCGATGTATTTTAACACTCGCTGCACGAGCTAGCGCTGCGAACGTAGCGTACGTAGCACTAGCGCAGCGAGAGTTAAAATAGACTTTCAACATATATGTCGATTTTGACCCATAATTCTTAAAAATGGACCATAAAACAGATTATTTCAAATTTCAGTCAAGTTGGTAGACTAAGTGGAACCGAAAAAGTTAAGCCTTTAGCTAATTTACAATGTAAAATGCAGCAGATGTATATAGATCTATGCTGTAAAAGGACTAATTCGGTGATAAGTTTTGCAAGTTTGGTGTACTGATTTGCACACCTAACCTACACACTTGGCGGTATAGTCTGTTTGTTCGGTCTCTAAAGAGAGAGCAGACCCTATCCTACCCCAATAAGAGGCTAACGAACGAAAGAGACGGAAAAAATCGGTCTAAAGTTGAACGAGCTGGACTGCAGCTGCGCTGGCAGACTTTGTTTCTCATTCTCAGTCTTAATCAACGTTAATTAGATCCTTAGGTTTCAATTTAGAGCACATTAATCGAAAAATTGGAACCATCAAACAATTGTAGTGATTGTGCTCACCTTTCAAAAATCTCGATCTCGTCCTTGAGCATTTAATACTTGAAACTCACTAGCATATCGCATACACATAAAATGTGTTCTGTTCTATCCATCCACCCACGTACGTACGTACGTTCATATGAATGGGAACTTAGCCTTTAAGAAGCCGTTTTTTGTTGTAATTCTGGGATCGCGTCGATTACGTTTACTGATTCCTAGGTTTACGCTATAAACACCTTTAAAAACGACTATTTTCAACCCGGAAATAGCAGTAAGGTACTTTCCCCAATGTCGTTGACCATTCATTTTCGGTACCTTCCTTTTCACGTTGTCTGGTTCGTTCTGCGTGCGGATATGTGTCTTCAGCTTAATCAAGATCAAGTTGTAAGACATTCACTGCCAATTAAGACTTTGATTTTTGCTAAGCCTATTGACTAATGTACCTAAAATATAGTATAGCCTTAGGTCTTTAGCTACATCGACATTTATCAGTATATGGGCAAATATATTCCCAATACTGTGTCACTGTCAGGAGTCAGGACAATCAGGAAATCTGCAGCAAGTGGCCGGCCGGGCGCGGGCCGAGTTAACAAAAAATTCATCTTCAGTTTGACTGAGTAAGTTTAACTTCAATTTCATCTTCAGTTTGACTGACTAAGTTTAAATTTGTAGAGGAAATAACTTTCATTAAAAGTTGGTATAAAAATAAACAGAAAATCTGGAGAAAAAATATGTATGATATAGAGTCTAGATCTAGATATTCAGAAAGATACATTGACATCATGTGTACATGTAATGTATGTAGACCGATAAGTAAGAAAGTTTTGAGTAAGTTTAAATTCATCTTCAGTTTGACTGAGTAAGTTTAAATTTGTAGAGGAAATAACTTTAATTAAAAAATTGGTATACAAAATATGTATGAAATATTCAGAAAGATACATTGACAGTATGTGTATATAGACCCTATGTAATGTATGTAGACGATAGGTAAGAAAGTTTTGACTACGAGGCTATAGAAAAGTCAAGTATAGCCTTAATTACCCTTAGCCTACAGACAGAAATACCGTTAACGTTTGAGAAAAAAAATCTGACAAAAGAAATGTCAGTGAATAAGGAATTACTTCACCAAAAAAAAAAAGGAAGATCAGTTGAATTAACTCTCCAATTCCAAATAGATTTTTATTCTAGACATGTTTTGTAGACAATCTTTCAACACAGACCGAAAAACATGAATGTGACAAGGGAAACTTTCATCCGAGAACTCCCCTTGAGTGCTTTAAGAAGGCTAGCTCTATGCCTTGACAATCAGATGGGGTCACACATGGACTGGAGAGGCATGGCTGCTCTGTTACCACGGCGACCAGGTGTCCAAGAACTCAAGTATAAAACCCAGCAAATAAGGTATCTGTACAGTGTGTGTTCGTTTAAAAAACTAACTGTTTCCCACGCCTAAAGCAATGTTTTATGTCCTAATGAATTTGTATTATTTATTGAGATGATCAACTTCATGGTATCAAATGAGCTATGATATAAACTCCCCCCAAAATTTCTGCAATTCAAATTGAAATGTTGATATCTCTCTCTTGTTACTATGTTGGTATCTCTAAAAAACCTGTTACTTCCTTTTTACAATGATGCCCCATTTGTACTTGTTATGTAATCATGGGATGTGCAGTACACTTGAAAATGGGGCCAAGTCAATAGTTAAACATTGCAAAATTGTCAACAATTCTTCATTTGTTTAGAGGATGGATACTCAAACCCACTGATAATTTCACAATCGGTTGATTGAAAACACATTTCATCTTCCAAACAAAAGTGAAAACAACATCTTGCAATTTGTGAATGACCACATTCAAAACATGTTTCTCATATATCCAATGAATAGGAGAATACACCATTGGCATTAAGGTATAAATGCTACAATCACATTAAAATTATCCATCCCCAAAAGAAATGAAGAATGCCCTGCTGACAATAACAATACAACATTACTTCACATTCCATGATCACATATAATCATTACAAATGGGGCATCATTTGTAAAGAGAAATAAGGAGTCTTTTAAATGATACCAACACCAAGTATGATAATGTAGTAAGGAGAGAAATATCAATGTTTAAACTTAAAAAGCAGAACTATTTTTTTTTAAGGAGCTTATTTACATCTCATCCTTGTTATACATATGAATATGATCAGTATCATTGAGAAATGCTAAGAGTAATCTGCATATGGAAGTTATGATTACCGGTAATGAAATGTTTTTTAATACAATGCAAAATATAAGAATACCGTAATGATATTAGTGAATTTTCAGAGTTTCAGGATGTTACTTTATTCATGATTCAACATGTATGCAACAAGAGTGTTGACTTTTGAAAATATTGTACATGTATTTAATTATTACATCAAAAGTTAAACATTGATTCTATAACAAGAGGTATTGATTACAAGTATTTCATTTTCATGCTAATCAAACTTTGCATCTTTATTTCAATCCTCTTGTCAGATTATTGACGAGAGCATATCTGTTATCCTTGTATTCTCCCTCCCCCTCCTTCCCAGCATGTTTGCACTGGCATTGCAGAGACCAGGAGGTAGTCCTACAGAGTCAGTCCTAGAGGACTGGGGCACCACTAATGCTAGGGTATCGGATCTTCTCAGGGTGTTTGGGGAAATGCAACACCTAGCGGCCATGGATGCTCTTCTACCAGGTAATTCTTAACCAATCAGAGTTGCTTTAATTTCTCATTTACTGATTGTAATATTAGCAATGATGATAATAATAACAATAAGAATGATAATAATAATGATAATGATAACAGTAATGATAATAGTAATGATGATAATAATAGTAATAAAAATAACAATGATTAAAATAATGATAATGATAATATTAACAATAATTAAATTATATTAATGTCTTATATGAATTTCCTATGTAGGTAACGGCCATAGTATTGATATACTGGTATAGATGCATGTAATTGTATATATATATATATATCTATATAGTATAGATCGTAAATTGGTTGACAAATTAGCAGATTTAAGAAAAACTCTTAAAATTATCTTCTGTTTAGAAAGTTGGATGGGTTACTGTTAACACGTTTGTTGGCTTTAGAAGTGAAGGGAAATAATTTGGGGAAAAAAATTGGCCAAACATAATTTGTTTAAACATAATAGTGACACCTCAATAATAAATGATTATACCGATTATACTGATTAGGTAAATTGAACATGATAAATATAGGCCTATTTCCTTACAATGTTAGACAAATTTAAAGATTTGTAGTATATTTTACCGTATTCATTGAAAACATACAAATGTCACGTAGTGTTATCTCTTCCACTGTAACATTAAATAATGCGTTGCTATATAAAAGATAAGAACCTTTTATCATCATGCGATGTAATTTGATCTCTCGAGAAAGGTTCTAGTGCAGATTTTTTACGAGAAGAGTCAGAGGCAGCTGGTGCAGCAAACATTTCTCCAAGGCTACCGCCTCGTCCATGGACTCCACCATCACCTCCTAATATACCTCCCAGACCAGGGGCAATAGCAGACTCGACAATGCTACCGAACTTTGATCCCCAAACAGGTAAATGCATTCAAACCTGCTTTAATGGCCAACTGTTAGAAAGACCACCTGTCCTGTAGACAGTTTAAAAAAAAAAAAAAGCTACGTGATTTGTTTCCCCTTGATCAAGATTTCCCATGGAAACGTGTAATACATAAGCATTTTAAATGAAGACCATTTGTCTAAACATACTGTGTTTCTGTCTCCTCTTAGCGTTTTTTATATCCAAGTATGGTAGTTAATAATTAGCGCTTATTACAATCACTAAGCGCATAAAACTTGGAGACTAAATTATTACCCTGGCTTTTGCTGTGCTGCCATTACGGCGCTCTAGCATTTCAAAGAATAGTTTCCTGCCAGGTACCCATTTACATCACCTGGGTTGAGTGTGGCAAATGTAGATCAAAACATCTTCTCAGGTGATATCATGGTGATATTCCTCTAGTCCCACATCCCATCTATTCTATGTTCTGTAAGGATAAGGCTTTGGTTTTTGTTGACCAGTTGTACTTTTTAAGAGCTATTTTCTGGTTGCCTTAAACTGATTGTATTTCGCTTTATTACAGTTATTACCGTATGTGCTTTATAATCGCATAATTAATTTCAAGAAGCTATAGTTATTCTCATTTTTTGTTGTTGCTATTATTATTGTTGTTATTATTATTATTATTATCATTATTATTATTCTTATTACTATAATCATTGTTATTCTTTTTATTAATATTATTATTATTATTATTATGATATCATTATAGTTCAGAGGTTTAGCTTTGAAGAGCTATCAAGGATGACGGGAGGCTTTAATCAGAAGAAGGTCAAAGATGGAGGTTGTCTCATCGATGAGGGAGGGTTCGGAGTTGTCTTCAGGGGTAGATTCTCAGGAGAAGAACCTTGTGCTGTGAAAAAATTAAAAGAGGTAAGGAACTAAGTTGTTTATAAGTACAGTCAAACCTGTCTATAGTGACCACCCAAGGGAAACACAAAAAGTGGCCTTTGTAGACAGGTGGTCTTTGTAGACAGGTGGTCACTAAAGCAGGTTTGACTGTACCTAAGTCACAAAATGATTCTTGATGAATGCAAGGGAAATCATTACTCCTTTCTGATGAATGAGGATAATTGTTTGATTTGTCTAAAACTTACATTATGTTTATAGTTAAATACCTGCATTTGGTGATATATACTTGTATTTTAGTTAATATTATATACATTTGCAATGATCAGAGGGCTGGATATTGTAATTATCAGATTTGCTAATGCATATAAAATCTCCATTCATAGAAACAAATAACAGTAATTAATATACTGGTTATAAAAATATTAAAATAGTTAAATTGTTATGTTTCCCAATATTTTGAAATGATATATATCTTATGAACAATTTATTAAAAGCTTAGTTTCCTTTACATTATAGATACATATTTGCTTTAATACTTTATAAAATTAATAAAAAGGGGCCATGTATTTTCAATGTGCCTTTTCCTACTCTCCATGGCCCATTTCTTTTTTGTTTAAATAGTTGTATTTATATTTCCCCTTAATCATTTTTCTTGTCTCACTACCTCGCAATATATATATCGCAATATCTCTCACTTTCTGCCTTGCTATGTCTCCCACTCTCTCTCCCTCTCCCTCTCTCTCTCTCTCTCTCTCTCTCTTTTCATCTGTACCATTTACTTGTCGTTGTCTCTATTAAAGCTTTAAATCTGTTTCATTTTACAGCACGTGATGTCTGAAGAGATTAGTATAGAGGGGCAGTTTAATAGTGAACTCAAATCCTTATGCAGGTGTGTTAATTTCACATTTCCACAAATACATTTATGCACATAAATCAATCACTACATGTAGAAAAATGATAGTAAAAATCTCTTCAGTTTATTTGTTCTATACCAAATATAATGACAATAAAAGTGTCTTAGTTTCTGTTTTGAGATTAAAAGGCTCGAAATTATTTCAGAATGTTGAAAGCTCCACCATGAAATTATGCAAAAAAATTATTTACAGTTTTTTTTTTGAATATACACTTTTGCACCAATGGCTAACATACTATGGAACAAAATGTATCACAGAAATTTCTTCTTTTCAGTAGCACCATGCTAATAGGAATATCATTTTACTTGAAACATGCACTGCCCATTTTGTTTCTTTTGAAGATTATAATAATATAATTGTTTTACTACCAATAATCATATTTTTCATTAATTCATTTTCTTGGAGACTGAGGCATCCAAACCTTGTAATACTGTATGGCTACTGCTACGAACCACCTCAACTGTGCCTGGTCTATGAGCTAATCACAGGGGGTGCACTGAAGGATCGTCTAGCCTGCAGGGATAGTACTTGTACTCCTAAGCCACTGTCTTGGCCAAAGAGACTTGACATCGCATGGGGGTCGGCATGTGGGATAAGTTTTCTACATGATAAGGGCTTCATTCATAGAGATATCAAGAGGTTTGTCACAAGGTCCTTTACCTCCTCCTCCCAAGTCCATTTTATATTTCACTTCTCTTTTCCTTTTCTCTCTCTCTCTCTCTCTCTGTCTCTCTGTCTCTCTGTCTCTCTGTCTCTCTGTCTCTTTCTCTCTCTATTGTACATATATATTATATATCTTTAATTGCTTTACCCTTTAAACAAAGCTTTGTGCATAAAAACATTATGGAGTAACATTATGGAGTAACATTATGGAGTAATCAAATATTTTTATTGCTAATATATTTCAATGTTTGAGAATTCCTTATGTCTCCTAAAAAGTAAAAATCTGGTTCCACTCTAAATTTCTCTTCCCTCTTCAATTTGTATCAGGAAAATAGCAAAGATATCTTGGTCAATAGTCACCAGTGAACATATGTTAAGTTTAGAGTAAGTATAAAACCCAAAATAATATCTTACCGTAATAAGATTTTTGTCAGCCCTAGATTAATTTTTTCAAAAAACCTGTTCCTCTCTGCAGTGCCAATATTCTCCTTGATGCAAATCTGACCCCCAAGATCTGTGACTTTGGACTGGTTCGGGATAAGTCTGGCAAGGTGAAAGGTGAAGCATCTTGTTTCAAGACCAGCGTCACCATTGGTAGTACAGCGTACATGGCACCAGAGGCCAACTATGGTGAATACTCTAAAAAGACAGACGTTTACAGCTTTGGATTGGTGAGTTCATATTTTTGTAAATGGAAATTGGTCAGTGCAAAAGTGTTATGCTGTAGCTCATTCATAAGAGCCTATTAAGTTGGTGTATGCCATGATTCATTGATTAGAAGTCATTTGGAATCTAGAGTAGAGTTTTAAAGTAGCTCGGCGAAGAAATTTCAGATAATCACTAAAAATGGGCAAATTATACATGTCCGGATAGCGTAGACTAATTTGAACACACACATTCTGCTCTAAAGTCTTGTAAATATAAATGTAAGAAGCTTTTTCCAAGAACCTTTTTAGAACTTCTATTCCTGGCTTGAACATTTTGTTCGTGCAGTAGGCCGATTATGACGTACGTAGCTGGTTGGGCACGATCAAATTTCTAGGCCTCAAGCTCGCCTCTCGCACAGATCGTGCACGGTATTTTGCATAGGCCTAGACTATACGTATACATTATCCAAACTTCGCATGCTTCATATTCTGACCAGAAAGTGGAATAACAATCTCTAGAAACAATGTAATTACATATAATATTAAGCAAATTTATGTAATATAATACGAGGGGTGAATCGTGCAATTCGATTTGCCCAAATACCCTTCCGTTCTGTGTAATTTGCTGAGATGTTTTGTATTTTTTCAGTCATCATGCCTTGGCGTGATAGTAATTGCTGTTAATTATATACAGAGACCATGATGAGTGAATAGCGAGCGTCCCTTTGCATTTTTATGATGTCCTGCAGCTACAGTTATATTTATGAATGGTGCATATTTATAGTTGATTTTTCGCCAAATATAATCTCATATAATCTACCAGTACCACTGTCACTAGTTGTGGAGCTGCATGCAGGTGCTCATCAATTTCAAATTCTGAATCAAGTTAAAACTCTTCTTCGAGCTCAGACATTTTGATCAGATATTTAGCGTTCGAGTGGCGTTTGTATGCGTATAATGCATGCAGGCGAGAGTTGTGTGAAAGCTCTAATTGAGAGCACTCTCGCGCTCATATCATGTGCCCAAACTCGTACGTTACGAATCGTACGTCACAATAGCGGGCCGATCAAGGGCGGAATAATCGGGTAGTAATTTCACCACTTTTGATAGCAGATAAGTCAATTCTATAACAATTTTTGAAAACTAAATATAAACCATTAGAAAGATTGTAACATAACTTTGCAATGATACCAACATTATTGAGGTTAAAAGCCTTTTGAAACCTTCGCTCAGCTACTTGAAATCTCTCTCAGATATGATTGGTTAAGCAGCTTAAAATGTATAGGTGAAGGAATCGCAAATATGGATGATTAGAGCATATGTACAGAACACAGACCTGTGTAGCTTAAAATACAGAATGTTAAGTAATCTATACATCATTGAACTTTTGTAAAACAAGACTTTAAGCTTGATTTGTTCAACCTTGTTGTTTACGCGACAGATGATTCCTTCATACCTATATCTCTTGTCAAACCTTCATCATTCTCTCGAAAGCTCAGGTTCTCCTGGAGATTCTGACCGGTCTACCGGTGTATGACGAGACACACATCATGACTACAGTGGACGATATCATGGACAGTCACAACGATGTGTTGTTACTGATAGACAAGCATGCAGAGATGTGCAATGAGGAGTCAGCCCAAGTGATGTATGACCTCGCTTCTCGGTGCACGGAGCAGAAGGATAGGCGTAGACCAGACATTGAAGAGGTAAGGAGAATATGTATGCCGGGGTGATTCATCATCACTGTTTAGCATCTGTTTTTTTCCAATTCTGTAGGCTTGGACATTTCCCTTAAATGGCCCTTCTCCAAGTCTTCCAGGCTTCAGTAGTGCCATCCCTCTTCTAGTATCTCCTCCCAGGTTTGCATGGAAAATGATAGGTCCATTGTTTGTAAAGGGAACCAACGGTCACATACTGGACCAGATATTTGGCAAATATTACTTTCATAATAATTGATATGAGAATATTTTGCTTTCTCATGTAAAAAAAACATTTACCCTTACATGAAAAGTGTATTATGTCACAATAACCACTGAAATATAAAAGACCTAATGATGACTGTGACCAAATTTTGAATTGAAAGAAAATGTGCAAGCCATCTGTTTTAATGCAACCCTACCATTTATAGATTTTAGTCTGCCTCATTTAAAAGAAGAATACAAGTCAACATGGTTTAAACTTAAAATCAAGTTTTCATGGTTCTAGTGCTTTGGGTCACACATGAGAATAAAGGCGCAACATTACTATTACTGTGTTTATACATTAACTCCCTTTCGTTATTTATTAAAGGAAAACAAATTATTTATATGTTATATTTTCCAGATTGTTAAACGTTTGGGGGATGTGCGAGAGGAGATACCAACAAAGTAACTGTACTACCATAGACATAGAAAGAAAGGTGCTGGTGATGCATGCAGTGAGATATGAAAGGGTGATTACCTGATGCAATATTGGTACTCACTTCATTCATGCAGCTGAAAATCATGTTAAAACCCTCATGGATTCAGAAGGAAAATGTTATGAAATCATCTATGGTGGTTCACTTCATGAAAAATCATGTTGGGCTTAGAATAACCCACTTATAAGTGGTTTTTAAAGTTTCCATAAGTTTTAAAAAGTGATATAGACATTTTGAAGGCTTTTGTTGCAAGTATAAGCAAATAAGTCTTGATAATTGGCAGTTTATTCCATTTAATGACATTGATTAATTTCAAGTGGAATATTCATAATTTAAACAAAAATAGGCAATAAAAAAAGCTGATTATCATTGCTAAACTGATCTGGTAGAATATTCTTACACTGTAGATAAAATACAATGTATAGAACTTAAAAATAATATCAACATATGTATGAATATTCAAAGACCAGAGCAACAAAAAACACCTGTTGTGTAACAGAGTCAATAAGAAAGTAGATTGGAAGTTATTTTTTTAGCATTACAAATAAATTGTTTTTCATTTTACATTATAATAATGGTATATGCCAGCAAAAATCTTTGAAATATATATATACGGTATATATATATATATATATATATATATATAT
>BEXV01001304.1:64939-79705 GCA_003118195.1 Hemicentrotus pulcherrimus
TAAAGTCAATATGTGCCAATTTTTTTATGTGTATTACGAGCCGGACTTTGTTGTGTGAAAAGTACCCCTTTACCAGAGATTTTTGACAGATACTCTAAATGCTGAGCAAAGTACTGTGAGTTTCGTATCCTAACAGATGCCCATTTAACACCTGGATGGAGAGTGGCAACTGTGGATCTTGCCAAAGGACATTAGTGCTGTTCTGGGATTTGAACCCTCAACCCTTGAATTGAGAGTCTAGTAGATGAACCACTGTACCACAATTCATAATACTTTAATCCCTCAGTAATGCCTTGCCTCCTCAGTAATAAGGTACATAGTTGATAAGATAGTAAAATGGGTTCCTTTAAAGATAACTACAAATTGTCTATATTATTCTTGTAATTTTGTATCTGTTGTCAGAAACTTGAAATCAAGGAATGTCCTTATAAAAATGCATTCCCAATTATGATCAATATTTATCAAAATGGCATAAACTTCATATGAAACTTGAGTGCTTCCCTGTTGGTATGTGTATCTGTGGAATTAGTTTAGGTAATTGGAGTAATATCATTAGAGATCTATATTTCCAAAGAATATTCTAGTCCATCTTAATTGTATTGTACAGGATTTAAAAGGAATGATTCCAAAGACATATTTTAACATTTTTATATCATTTTTATGGAGGTGAAAACAAAAATATTCCTCATACGTTTGAATAAAGTTTATGAAAAATTTTACTCTGTAAATCTTTGTTCATTGTACTTGGTTTTTATTTAAAGCTTCAACTACTGTTTTAGAAATGAAACAGTGATCACTTTTAATGTATCAGAAAATTAGAAACAATGGCACTTATCATTTAGATGTCCCTCACTATAAAGGCACAAGCTTGAAATGTCAGGGGACAAGGGAAATTTAAAGCTAAACTTTAGTACTGGTAATGCGATTGCATTGTGAAAGAAAAGGTGTGGAAAGGATCAGAAACAGGTGACCATGTAGCATGTAAGTATTGGTGTGCACTGCAAGGGTCTGGAGTCATCAAAATCATAAATTTGACCGAGTCTTATGGTAAAGTAAAAAGCACTGTACACAGAAAGCTATATATGGGACAACACACATGGTGTCGGGGGTTGGTACTACCTTGATTTCCTTGTCTTTCTATGCTCATTACTCAGCCAGTTTACATTTTCTTCAAAAATTGTTTGGCACATGTTATTTATTTGTAATCTTGAACATTCATTGTAAGTTTCGTTGATTCTGTGAAAATTAATTTTCCTTTTTACCAGTACTGGAGTTTCTCTCTAAGTTATTGTATGAATGAAAAGCATAGGCATAATATGGGTCTAACGACCAATCAATACTGCCTTAAAGCCTCTCTTAAGTGTTTGGTAAAAAAATTCACTTCAATTGTATCATAATTTGGAAAAGGAAGTCATTTAAGACACACTTCTGCAAAAACTTCCCCCTAAAAATAGTGTTTGAAGACAAATATTGATAAAATAATACATAATCTGGGTTTTCTATTGTATGCAGAAAACCTAAAATATTGTAATCTTTCATCAATATTCAACTTCAAACTCATTTGTTTTGAAAATACTAACAGAAATGTGTCTTAAATGACATCCTCTTCCACATTATGATACAATTTACATAAATTGTTGCCACCAAATCTTTGGGGCTCCCAACACTAGGGTTATAATATAGTAGTGTCTGTTTAGGGCCAGAAGGGCCATAAACACATATACTTTAACAAAATTAATGCCCTTCTGGTTCTAGAGAGATGGAAAATTTGTTTATGATATATTTGCAAACACTTGCAGTACATGAAGAAATAATTATATCCATTTTGCCATTGACTTGGCATTTCAATACATGAGATGATGATTGTTGTAGAATTATTACTTTGACTTTAATATGGGAGTATGGTTTGAAAAGTATGCCTGAATTTCTATTCTTGGCTATGCATAGTTGAGTGGGTGTGTATGTGACTCTCTCTCTAAGTGCCATATCGTTTGACTTTGGCGATCATGCTGTTCCACAACCCTCGGCTCCTAGCCTTCTGTATTAGTGCCACTCCCAGTTCTTTCACTCCTGTCTCTTCCAACAATTTCTGCAGACTGTCCATCCAAAGTATCCTCTTTCTTCCCCTACTCCTTCCCACAATTTTCCCTGTCAAAGCAAGATTCTCTAGGCCTTCTTTCACGTAATGTGACCCATGAACTTCAACTTCCTCATCAACATCTCACGTATCATTTTCCTTTGCACTCCAGCTCGTGTAAGAACTTCCCCATTACTAACTTTGTCAGTCCAGGGGATTTTCATCATCCTTCTTAAAAACCACTTTTCGCAATTTTCCAAACGCTTTTTAGTATCAGAGGCTAAAGCTAATGTTTCACTACCATACGTAAGTACTGGGTAGATGTAAATTTCAATACTCTTATTCTGATCCTCATACTCATTGTTAGATTTGTCAGAATTTTGCCTAACTTTGAAAATGCAGATTTAGCGAGAGCTATCCTTCTCTTGATCTCTGTCTAACATCTGGCATCCTCTGTGATCATGCTGCCGAGGTAGTTAAATGAGGAGACTTATTTAATAATCTGTTCTTTTAGTTTCAAGTTACATTTTGTATGTGACATGAACCAACAAATTATAAGACTCAACATAAACAATAACAGGAAGAAGATGGAATTCATCAGCATCATACATGTATAAATCTTTCTTTATCTTTTGCAAGTTGAATTTTGACACAGTTATGTAGCAAATAAAGAAAATTCAATGTAAAAGTGAAGCATAATCATAGTCACAATTATTTTGATTATTCAAACTGATATTTACATACAAATTTGATTTTATGAGTAAACATACTATCTTTTTATTCTAATCTTAATCAAGAATATATTAAACAAAATCATTGTACAATTAATATATCATGATTTAAACTGTTGTTGCCAATGAAAATTACTCAAATACCCTGCAACAAAATCACATTAGTACTGATTTCCTGAAAGATATTTATTGCTGTTATTCAAAAGCAACCTCAATTATGCAATGCTACATGACTTGCCCTAATTACCCATCAGTTACAATATTAACACATTGGGTAATCAAATGTGGCTATATTTCAATACAATGTAGTACATGTACAATGGAAAACCCCAATTAAATAGTATAATAAAGGCATTTGTAAGTCTTGACATAATGAAGATTACCGATAATGGTGGTCATTTAAAAGTAAAGTCACATCTCACGTATATATTAATTTACCTAGCAAATGCACTACACAGGTTCCCATCTCTTAGCTTTATGGCAATTAACCACCTATACTGAGGGAAACCACATAACTATGAGGATGCTTGATGATTACTAATAAGTGAGGAAAGAGAGACATTAACCTCTTTGAGATAACTAAAGCAAATGTCACTTACATGTATGCACTGCTATTTTAAAATGGTTTATAGAAAAGAAAGCATTTATGAATTACAAAAAACTCTTTCCAGACCTTCAAAACATGTCTGAATCTTCCACAAAACGTCTGAATAGGTAATACCTGAAAATGCAATAAGTCAAATTCATAAATCTTCTTCTTCTACTTCAATGATTTAAGAGTCTTATTACATATTTTAAAGAAATGGAACTTCTGAGTAAATGATGAATACATACCACAGAAAGATCACCATTGTCATCAAACATTCTTGTTGACCTTTTTAATTTATCAGTTATAGAATAGATTCCATTATGATTTATCATCAATAAATCATTGATAATAAATATTTCTTATAAAGATTTATGGCTCACAACATAACTAGCCAAAGTGCTTACAGTATCTTGACTATGGTCAATGAATTCTAAATATGATTCTGCACTTCAAAGTACACATTTGATGTGGACAAGATTCCATGGACTATTTCACACCTATTCTCTCACTCTCTCAGGTATTTCAATAGTTGGATTCTGTATAATAACACCTTCATAAAGAGGCACTTTTATATTTTGCATACCGATACTTCACTTAGCAGTAAGAGATTTTATTGTCAGGATGCCTTCATAGACATATGTATACCCAGAGCTTAACATACACTTCAAGAAATATATGATCTTCTGATTTAATAGTGATTTAATAATAAAACCCTTTCTGTTCAACACTGATGGAGAGCACTTTGAAATTTCACATCCATCACTTTGCATGCTGAAAGATATATATCCTTCAAGACTTCTGCAAAGACTTGAAGAACTGAAGACATGCATCAAGGTATTCCTTGGGAGCTTCTAGCTGAGGGTAGTGACTGATGTGAGGTTCTAACTCACTCACACCTGAATTGGGCACTAGTTTCCTACAGAAGACAACAAGAAAGTGTAAAACAAATAATTTGAGATTGTTTATTCTGAAAAATCATCATAACATTAACGTATTGAAAAACTTATAGCAAGGCAAATATCTTAAAAGATACCATGAAGTATGCGAAATGAAAAACTTCTGTATGCAAGCACCTTTTGATAAACATTTTGATTCAGGCCTATTAACAAAAATGTTTTATAGACAAAGAAGTGTAAAAAAAACAAAAAAACAGAGTTTGCAAGTCAACAGGAGTTGTAAAGAGAAAAAGACTTTTCTTGACATTTCTATTTTTTCAAAGTATGATCACAGTAAAATATTGGCAAATGATCAGTATCAATACTTTAATACTTAAAATAAATCCGTTTAACAGCACACCATTTGGTCAGTTCAGATCATCACTACAGTCCTCTCCACCTCACAGTAAAAAAAAGGCTGGCTAAATTTATTACTAGAAATCAGAATTTGAGGATTTATAAAGGGTTTCTCAACTGCTTCCTCCTTGTATAACTTCTCATAATAAAACCGAAAAGGAATAGAAAAAACACACTAACAACATGAAAAACAACATACTTGTAAGTGCTGAGGAAAGGGTCCTTTGGATTCACAGGGTCTGCAGGACCATAGATGAGGTGCACTATAAAGAAAAAGATAGCATAATGTTATGATCCTTTTTACCAAGAGAGAAAGAAACACAAAAGATCAAATAATGAAGTAAAGAAAGAATTGGAGGTCTACAGACAAAAGAATTCAGACCATAGCATTAACTATCACTTGTTAGAAAACAGGTACACATATGAGAGTCCATTGTTTTGAAACTGAAGAAGTAGGAACATTTAAAACGATCATGCACAAAGCAAAACTTGAATTTGAAATCAAGAGGACAGTATGGATGCCATGAATCACTCAATACTTCCCAACATACTCCCTAGACAGTATTGTCTGTTCCTTTTTAACTACATGTACTTCTATGAGAGGTAAAAGCTACAACCAGATGCATACTTACATGGAATGGAGGTCTCTGAAAGAGCATGGACCCATCGATCTCTGTTGCTATACCTCTCACGAAGATAGTTTATCAAACTGCCATGAATAAATAGTGAGCAATTCACAAAGAAAAGTTACAATAAAAAGGAAGAAATGTATGGTAAACAAGCAAAAGAAAACCCATTTTCAAAATTCCAGCCTTCTGAAGTTTGGTAGACATGGATATTTCTTTCACTTTTCTAACAAGGAATTTAATGTAACAGTTGTAACAATCCTCTACATAGATGGAAGGTGCTGCAAGGAATAAATTGATTTTCGCTACTTTAGACTGTATTTTTTTTAGCTGGTTTCAACTTTCAAGGGCCTGGATATATAGCACCAGCTCAATGACCGAGTTTTAAACACACCTACTAGCCCCAAATATAGTCAACAAGAAATGTTCCATCCTTTATTCTACAGAAATTTGTATTTTAGACATAGAAATTTACATGTACATGTTCACATATTGAATGGGGTTTGAGGAGTTGCAATGCTTATTATCAAGACAGACTTAGCTGAGTAATTAGCAAACAGGTCTCAAAATAATACTCACAGATGTGTAACAAGATGACCATTGTTATGCCTTGACAATGTCCATTGGTTAAATAATTCCTCAGCAGTAGACGGAGTAGGTTTGCCAAAAACCTCCCCCAGGCTGCAGTTGTAAAAATTTTATAAATCGTATTACTTTAATATTTTGCAAATTATAGTTCTACAAATTTATATTTTAAAAACATTGATGAACTCTAGCTCACTGTTTTTATGTTGTCAAATCTGCCAAATAAATGTACTTGGTTTCAGCTGTGCATACATATGAGTATCAATCTCTTTTATAGTGATATCAATTAACAAGCATCTGGGAAAACTTATCCCAAACACTAAAACAAATAAAGTTACTTATCAATGATTCTTATTGAAGCATTAATGAGAATTTGATGTAACATATTTGATGGAACAGTGATAACTTGAGGACAACTTACAAAATGATGGTGTATAATGTAAATGTTTACTTGCAACTATCTTCTTACCCTTTCATAAATAAAAACCTATTGGTCAAGTAGGGTGCCAGTGCCCCCAAGTATGGCTTCAACAGAATCTGTAAAATGAACACAAGAATCATTCACCAAATGATTATGTGTAATGTTCAAGAACTACATAAAAGAGAGAAGAAAATTAAAGCTGGACTTTTCTCCAGTTGTTTGCAAGTGAAATCAACAGACAAAAGTATACCATTATCTAAGCTAAATGGAAACTTTATCATCAATGTACAATAAGATATCATAATTCTATCCACCTATCCTTGTTTTGAAAACAGTGCTGTCTGGAGTAATATTTGAAATAATCATCCATGTCATATAATAATGTGTAAACAAATATTGTGTGTACCAAGGATACAGTTTCCCACCCCACATTAACTGTACTTGGAAGGGGGTCTAGACTGAACCCTTTCAGAATCTGTATGCATGAGATCATGGAAGGGTTTGGACTTTGGGTGCCCATGCTGGGTCACGCATTGTCCTGCATGGTCCTGCATGGTATTGTCATTATACTAGAAATATGTGAATTAGGTAGCAAGGCTAGGCAGTACATCACTCTGTACCCTGAACCAATGCAGTTATGATTAATGTTAGGTCTCTGGAGTAAAGTTGTTTTGTTTCATTTTGCATGGTGGCAGCAGTGGGATAAGAAACCAGGCCATTGAAATTACTGTTTCAATTGGTATATTCTTATTTAACTAATATCAAATAAGAAGTACTGGTAATCCATTTACCAGCAATTTCTGTCCCTGTTTAAAACATTAAAAAATTCTGCTAACAAATTAGTCATAATTAGTCATATAGTCATACAACAAAATCAATAAATATAACTAGTAAGGATCAAGCCCAAACGTAGATGTTCATTAACAATTTGTAAAGGAGTAAATGAACCAAAATAATAAAGCAATGTACTAACTTTTTGTACCAATCGTTGGTGAATGGTCTCTGGTATGATTCCTAAAAGAATGAAATATTCAAAATATCTAAAAATATGATGGAAGAAAACATGTAATCGTTATAAATAATATATATAGTTCAATCACATTATTTTATCTGAAATATGCTTATTAATTGATTCAATAGTCACAATTTGGGAACATTGATGCAACGCAGTATCTTAAGTTCTATTTTTTTTAGGGATGTGAGGACACTAAACAATGTTACATAGTTTGAGTTTGAGTCCATAGATATTTTATCTTGCTCTAAATTTTTCTTAGAACCTGCCTGGAAAACATCTAGGAGCAATTTCTTCTGTATATTTAAAAAAAATATATACAAAAAAAGGATGACAACTTCAGCTTCTTTTTTTATCTTACTCTATAGGGCCTAGTATGAGGAGGTATTGTAATAAAACATTGAATCTACATGGAACTTTTTTATATTAAATTTCTTGTTCAAGATGAAAAGTTATCAAAGAAATTTGGGGTTGTCCTTACCTCCATTTGATAGACAAACACCGATGATTTCAAGTTCATTATTGGACCGAGATACCATCTCAGAAAGCTTGTTTTGTCTTCAGAACAGGATTAAAAGCATTATATATGGTAAGTTTGCACAGTCAAAAGATTCAGAGAAATCAAGATATCAGACTGGCTTTCCAAACCAAGATGTTTTGCTCCACAGTGAGCAAATAGGAATACAGACATTCTTATGGTCATTCTTACAGAAATTAATGAAATAACTATACTTAGATGGTAGAATCAATCGAACAAGAGAAAAGAAAGTAGGCTTGCAAATCCCTTTGAAGGTTTACTAGTAGTAGTTGTAGTAGTAGAAGCAGAGGAAAAGGAGGAGGAGAAGAAGGAGGAGGAGGAGGAGGAGGAGAAGGAGGAGGAGGAGGAGGAGGAGAAGGAGGAGGAGGAAAAATAATGAAGTGTGTGTACCTGTGTATGAGCTCCTGAGCAACAGTATCTCCCATATCATGAGCCAAGATATGAACTTTTGAAACACCCAAGTCTTTGAGAAGAGCCTCTATCATATCAGCTTTATCAAACAAACTGTAAACATGGTCTGTCTGTAAGAAATAATACAGAATTTCAGATACATTTCAGATCACCTTCTTATCAGGACCTTTCCAGGAAATTTCACCACCTGACTTTGAAAAAAGAAACAATCTGGAATTGTTTTACACATTTTTAGGATTCAGAAAATAAATGATGTCAATTTCATTATTCTTTGCTCTTGCAGGTATGAAATATCTGAGGCTTGAATGTAAGTCAGGAAAATACAATAAGAATAATGCCTCCGGCTACTTTGTAGCGGAGGCATAAAAATAGATAGTGCTAAAGTTTGTTAACCCTCTTCTCTCAGTAATAAGTCTTTTAGCTAATTACATAGACAATAAATAGCAACTAAACTATTTTTCAACAGGGAAATGTATGACTTCTGACATA
The DNA here is from genome assembly GCA_003118195.1 of Hemicentrotus pulcherrimus. Taxonomy (NCBI): domain Eukaryota; kingdom Metazoa; phylum Echinodermata; class Echinoidea; order Camarodonta; family Strongylocentrotidae; genus Hemicentrotus; species Hemicentrotus pulcherrimus. The sequence continues at coordinate 73,711 of BEXV01001304.1, forward strand.
AAATACAAAATTTCAGAACCTCATCTATTAGTGCATTAAATTGTGTCAAACAAAATTGGCCCTTCAGAGTACACTCACCGGTTTATCACTGAAGCCAAACCCAAGGAAATCTGGCATGATAACACGACCAAATTGGGTTAGAAGACCATCCCAAATCTGTGACAAAGGAAGAGTAAATGATAACAAATTAAACTCATGTACAGCCAAACAAATCTGGTATATATATCTTTACTAAAAAAGACATATTAAAAAGGGGTCATCAAAGTGGACCAACAGCCCATGAGACACACATTAACAAAAAGTTTACTAGGACATTTTTCTTGTAGGCTGTAGCTGAGTAAAAGAAGTGCCCGTGTAACCCTCCTAAAATTTGGTAATATACCCATATTCATGCTTGCCAGAGAACTATATGTTTTACTCTTTGAAAAGAATGTGAGAATTTGTTGTTTTACACCTTTAGCCTCCCCCACCCCCTGTCTCAGATAACCCTGGATCTTCTACTAGCATGAATTTGTAGAACACCCCCAAAAAGGAGAAAATATTTACCATGTGAAAGTCATAGCCACATGTTGGGAAGCCATGAAAAATGACCAAGACATCTTCATTTTGTTTGCTTCCTTCATCTGTAAAACAGAAGCTATCATCATGTACAAGCTCATAAATGTGGCATCATATGATAATCATTAAATCTTTAAAAATGATCTCGTCTATTTTTTACCAAATCAATGTTTTTATGGAAATAATAAATAGCATTTTCTTCTTCTTTTTCATAAATTGTGGTACCGGTATTCACTAATCACTGTTATAGCATTACAAGTGGTCAAATAATAAAATATCATCTACTAAAGTGCAAATTCTGGGTATACTGATATAAATACAGTAAAGTATCAAGTTATATTCACATCATAGCAAATTGACAATGAAAATAATATTGAATTATCATTATTTAATTGAATTGACTTAATATGCATATACATGTAATCAAATTCATAATTTGAACCATCCTCAATGTTGATTGACCAAAATAGAATAAATCCTTAAAAATGAAGTTGAGTTCTGGTCATGCGATTGTATTGTGAAAGAAATGGTGTGGAATCGACCAGAAAGGTTGATCATCTAGCATATACATGTAAGTATTTGTGTGTATTGCAAGGTTCTGGAATCATCATAATGATAATAAATTTTGCCAAGTCTTGGTAAAGTTACAGACACTATACACAGAAAGATGTATATGGGACTACACAAACACGTGGCGTAAAAATCCTACCCCTGAGTTTTACGATGATACATGACATATTTAGAATATGAAGGCATTTGAAGAGCCATGCTTTTCAGGGAACATGTCTTATCTGATGTTCTTCCACACTTGCATATTAATAATAATAAGAATGATACGCTCACAAATTATTGTTCACCTCTTCCTAGAACTCAACCTTCTCTTTAATATACATACCAAAATTAAATATTTTATTAATTGAAAAGCTATACTATGGTCTCAATGATCTACCTTTATAAAAGATGTTGTGACCATTGAATTTGAACAGTTTGCCTGTGTCATGCCATTCTTTAACCTGCAGAGAGAGCTCTGGGGCTGGGTATTCAATGAAAACAGCCACACATGCAATCAGCACTGTAAGGAGTATAACTGCAGTGGTTCCCATGGTGATAGCATTTGATAGGCCTATCTAGTATCTAGTGAAATAACCTGCATATTATAGAACAGATAGAGATTCCATATATTGATCCACAGTAGAAAGAAAGAAAAAGATTATTTTTTTGTTCCAGCTAGGTAATATGGAGTTGAACATGATGTATAGCATGGACATTAGAAATCATCATTTACAATACAACATCTTACCATGTATGGCAGTTTATAATCTCAATGTACAGGTCTGAATTAAATATTATTAAAAATATAATAGAATGATCAAATTGGACAAAACAACATGTCGCGAGATGAAATGATTCAGTTGCAAATTTATGCAGTACAATGAGTCACCATGTCATGTTGATGCTTTTATATAAGTTTTTTTAATGAGTTTTGATTCATAGAAGTCTATACATGTATTGTGATAGAATTTCATTACAAACTTACTTGATTGATTTGATTGAACTAATTTTTTGAACAAAATATGCTTTGTATAATCTAGGGGAACCTTATAGGCCTACTCTCTACATGTGAAGTTTACAAAGACTATTAGACTCGATCATCTACATAAACAAATTTAAAAAATGAATAATAGTAGAGCTATAATTGCATATATTTGCATGGATAATTTGTTCCGAGCAATATAACACTACAATCATTCACTTAATTATTAATGTATTTATTGTTTGGATATTATGCAATCACAATCAAATTGAAGCAAAAAGCTAACTATTAGTATTACACAATTCCACGAAACATGTAGAGATTTAGGTCTAGACCGTCGGTCGCTGTCATGGAAAATGGGTGTGGCAGTTAGTTCTCACATAATATAGCTTCAGACTAAGTCCACCTTCTGCCACCACAACCACGACCTCCAGTTTAAATTCCACTAGGTCCTACTAATCTTTTGGAGGAGCTATCCATTAGGCATTACCAATTAGTACTGCACTGCTCATAATTTTTGTACCTTTACTATAGCTTTGGCTATACCAGTATACCTTTCTTTAGTATATACATGTAGAATACTGGAAGATCACTGGCTGCCTTAATTAGTTCACATCACACTAGTCACTAGTACGAATTGGTCTGTTTGATGGATCAGCTTAGCTCTTTAACAGTTGTTTAACTTGTCTTTACCTTTTTACCTTTACTTTACCTTTGGCTTTACCGCAAATACCGGAAGGATGTTAATGCAGCAGTCGATTGGTTTGGATAAAAATTGTGTTGATGTTTACGATCACTTGTGCACGTGCACATATTTACTTTTTTTCTTCGACCGCATCGGTCACCGCCGATGCGGTCGATTTGGACCTTGCGATTTTGAAATATTGATCGCACATTTTCATTCTATTCGTTTAATGTTGTCAAGCCAACATGTCTGCCCACGGAAGAACCTCGCGGCCTGGAACCAGAGTCGATGTAAGTTCTAATTTTCATATTTTTAAAACACAATTTTGTCTTTTATTGATAAAAAATTAATTGACAATGATTTTTTGCTGTTGTTGTTTCATTTCTGTTGCAGATTCTCAATAGGAAAGTGCCAGAAAATCCAAGATACAAAGATGTGAAGCCGATGATTGACACGGGTAAGACATTATCCACCGTAATTGCTCGATAATTCAGCGGGGATGTAGCGGCTTGAGATCTGAGTGTTGGTAGTGCCGCAGCTAGATCAAGGCGGTGCTCTTACAGTTGCATTTGCTGGTGGTGCATGGATCTCTGAAGTCTGATATGTAATTTCCAAAGGGAATAGCAAATCGGTCGATTTGGGCATGCCTCGATTTGTAGTAGGCTTTTCATTTGTAGTCAAGAAATATTGTTTTAAAGCTGAAGTAATTATTGGTCTTGAAGTTGAAGGGAGCTAGTCTACTCTATGGACTAGGCCACACATAGTCTAGGAGCATCACTATCCTGGCTGTGTATATAGGTCTAGATCTATAGCTGTGCTTTTGATTCTCAACATTTCAAACACCACTGTACAAAACTCGACTGATTTCACTCAAAATCGGTACTTTAGTGACAATTGATGACACCTACAGTAAATAAAGTAAAATACATTGTTTTATGTTAATCGCATTACCAGTAGTACTAAAGTTGATCTTTAACCAAATTTATGACCCCAGGCATGGCATTACACTGTATGTGACAGTCTCTCTAATTGTCGGTTGTTCCACTGAGACTTCGTCTGGCTCCACTATACTAGACCTCAGATTAGACTGAGGAATGTCAACAAATGTTAGTTTTATTAAAGAAATGACCCAGATCTAGTGACAATGATTGATAGTCTAGTCCAGTCCATACCAAAACTTTGTACCTTTAAAATGACCTCTTTGAAGTAGTCTAGATCTAGGAGCTTTCGTGATTGAAGCCATACATGTTAGAGTCATGAGTGCGACTAATTAAGCTATGGACTGTATGGTTAAAACTTATGAAGAGTCCAGTGACAGTGTCTGACTCTGAGTGTGGAGTTTTAAGTTTGTGCTATTGTAGAAGAACTATGTAGAACAGTAGAACTAGAAGGTAACAAAAATGTTGGGAAGGACAACAAGTTAAGTGAACAATACAAGTTACCCCTGGAGTTAATAGAATCAGTGGGATTGGGTAGAAAGGGGGGGGGGTGTTGTGTGTCTGGACACTCAACGTAAATAGAGCCAACTCTAATGCTGTTAACTGAACTTTAAGCAAACCTGTTGAAATCACTCTTTGAAATGATCTGTCAGTGTCTTGACATAGAACAATGTGTGGGTAGACTCTATAATTTTAAAGTGGACCCTTGAATGGTTAAATTAAATTGAAAAATTTGAATTCAATTAAACACTTTAAACATACATGTAGATCTACTTTTATTTTGTTAAATTTAATAGGGGCGTGTCCCTTTAAATCAAACAAAACAGAGGTAAATACAGATTGAGTTATTGGGTTATCTCCACGATTACCGGTACCACTATTACCATCACCAAAATCATGCATCATTACCACCATCGTACCCCCACAATGCACAGGCACCACCATCATCACCATTTTCACCCTTTCCATCACCAACTCAATCATTATAACCACCATCACCACTATCCATCATCATTATCAATATTATCAATATTATCATTATCATTATTGGTCTTTATCTAAGGCTCCACACTAACGTTTTTTAGAAGGAGGTTCGGGTTGAACTTTTCACAGTCTGCATATGCATGAACCCCATGTAATTTTTTTTTTTCTTCACAATTTGGGGTGTACAGCCTTAAATTTGGATTCCCATGGGACCCTGGCCCCTGTTAGTGTCAAGCCCTGCTCTATCTCAAGAAATGTGTAATAATAAGAGGACATGTAATTTGTGTGAGACTTGTCAGAGACAGTCGGCCTACATGTACATGTATGTTGCCAGTGAATGTCGGAATTCAGTAATGTTGCTGCTTTGGAAAATACAGGTGAAACAACATAATTGTTCCCTCATTTGAAAATTACCATAAATACCATGCAAAGTACAAATATAATAGGACTAATCAAAGATGAAATTTGAAGTAGGCTTGCGGATGCACCATGTGAGAGAGGGAGGATTGAGGAGTCCTGAAAAGGACTCGGTAATCTTTCTTGAGGGTGTGTATTCCTGAAGTAAAGTATAATAGTTGAAAAATGCCTGTATCACCGGCAAATCAGCGTAAGAGACTCTAGTATATATGTAGTAGACTTGATATGTACAGCTGTAGGTCTATTTTTTCCTCTTAGCTAGTCATTGAAGTCCTTTTTCCTATTATTGATATTTGTGTGTGTGTTTAATTGTTTATTTGTGTTTGAGTATATTTTGAGACCATTCTATTCATATATAAAGTTGTTTTTGTTATTAGAAAATAAATCCTCTATAAAATGAATCACTCATGAAACTGTTAACTATTGGTGAATGTAGGAAGAATATCAAGAAATTAAAAATAATCATCAATTTGCTATTGGTGTGATAGAAATTAATTATTACTGTCTGCATGTGTTTCTTTTTATTACAGGGGCAAGTTTGTCCAAGCATATGGCTAAAATTGAGGACATCAGAAAGAGTAAGTCAAGTATTCATAAAAGACTGAATGGCATGGAGGGGAATGGGAGACAATATTTCCCAGTTACATGTATAATAATATGATATGAAAATGTTTAACAGTATAGTTGTGTCAACAAATAATGGTGTTGAGGGTAATTAATGTCATTTGGAATTATCCAAATTGTATTGATACTATTATTATGATTTTATTGTTATTATTGTCAATATTAATATCTGTTTCATTATTTTTTGTAAAGTATATATTGTTATATTTTTATGATTATTATTATCACTAATTCACTATCATTGTTATTATTATT
>BEXV01001304.1:81368-99372 GCA_003118195.1 Hemicentrotus pulcherrimus
CAAAAGTAATAGTCTTGATTTTCAGACAATTGTACCGAATGGTCATACGTTTTATGCTGCGCAAAGATTCAATCAGTTTAATCTTGGCCATCACAAGAAGTGGGTTATTGATGTAGACAAATTCTCATGTACCCTTTACAACTCTGTTCATGTATGTTATTACCAAAGAAGAAAAAAGCCAGTCAGTCACTCAATACCCAATAGTGTCTGACAGTGAAGTCTAGCAAGGAAACGGGTTTCCTTGCATAATTTGAATATGAGGACACGGCTAATGTTTAAATTTCACAGATAGGACATACATGACATATTAATAATTCCTGCAAAGTTCTACAGCATTTGAGGTTGGCTGCAAAAGGGACATACATGTAGTACCTTTAAAGCCTTTAATCTCGTTTAAAAAACAACGTATTCCTATAAAATGGCTGCTATTACCATTGTAAACTAATGTTCGTAAGACGGACAAATCTAGTGTTTCACGTTTGAAATCTCAGAAATACTTGCTGTCCAGTATTTCATCAACATTTTATTATTTTCACTTTTTTTCTTCTTAAAAATCTTACAAATTGGCCTTTGCTAGAAATTTCATTCATTTTGATTATCAGTATGGGAAATACTTGATGATATCAGTTCAGAAAGTGTATCATGGATGAAAGGGGGGGGGAGGCATGTACAAAAAGCATTATTAGTGATGAAGTGGAGAAGACAAAGTCATGCACATGATCATTTACCGGTTTATTTACTGCTGCATGTCTACAAATCATACAGTATATCAAATGAGTTGAATTTGCACATTATGCTTCCATTGAACACAGAGGGCACTATAACAATTTGCAGTTCAGACTCTTCAAAGTAAGTTTCTATTTCTATAAAACTGTTTATTCAGGTCTCTAAATAATGTTCATTCAAATGTTGAAGACTTGATGATTAAATTGCATTGACTCTGGGTAAATTGTGAAATTCTTTATGAACGTTTGTTGGTTAACGCACTTATATATGATTCACTTGGTTAATGGTGTAATATCTTGTCATCATTGTTACAGCAACTTGTGTTTATAATTATCAAGCCTGTTCAATTTTTTTTCAATGAACAAAATTGCTGAGTTACATGTATATGGAGGGCATATTTTTGTATGTTGTATTTTTCCCAAAGTAAACAATGACAATTTTAATCAAGTGATTTACTATCATTGAGGTTTTACTATTGCGGTAGTCACGTATATGATCCGTTAAACATTTTCATAATTTCATTAAGTATATGTCCTTGGTGCAATTGATTATCCCTGGCAAGAGTGGCGATAAACACCCTACATGTACGTAGTAACTAGTAATTGATCTTGGATAGGAAAATTAGGCAGTGAAATCAACAATTGATACAGCTGATTTAGGATTGTGAATGTAATTTATACCTACATTGTACATCTGTACATGTACATACTAATAACTGGCAGTGTACACAAATATATTTTTGGTAACACACAAGATCCTTTTTTAGATTTTTATTATATTTTCAGTGTTTTTTTGTGCATTTTTTTGTTTTCCTTTTTTTTCTTCAGATTTTAGAAGCTTTATATAAAGCTTTCCATAACTAAGTTTTACTCTACTCCTCTGTATCTTTTGCTAGATTTTTTGTTTTCTTGTTGTTTTTTTTAACAACATGTTTGCTCTTCAATTCATGTAATAAAATGTTTTAGCTTATTGTGATATAGTGTATTCAGTTGAATCTTTCTAAAACTTTTGATGTTTTCATTTATGTTTTAAAGATTTTTGAAAACAAAATTCACAATATTTGTTCTCTTAGGAATTATACTCGTTATCAAAAACTAACATTGGATAGTTTTGCACATCATTATACATACATTGGGTGAAGGCAAAACAGAAAGATGCAGCGTTTAATTACCAGGTATTTGTATTCTTTGTAAATTACTGTACCTCCTACCTACATGTAGGTCGTTGTATGCTTCTCGTAAATAGAAGGCTGTAGATAATTGTTCCATAAATAGGTTTCATTTTCCGCTCATTAGCATCTAATGAATAAAAGATTGCCACTTCTATCATTTAATTAGCGAATGAGCTACTGTTTGGATCTCAGTCTGTGCAAGAACACCCTTCCCCTTTTCAATATTTGCTCAACTCTTAGATGCGCAGATATTTGGCTTCATCTCACCATGGCAACAGCTTCTCCCTTTGCTCACGGTGTGGTGTGGTGTGGTGCGCACGATCTGTGTCCATCCAGCATATGGTTATCCACAATGAGAAACACTTACCAAAGTGTGCGTTACTATTTACACTGTGCAAGAACCTTCTCAGTTGGACTACTGTGTGGACATGGGTTTAGCTGTCATGCTCTAGTGCCATTTGGAGATCAAGACTTCACTCCTAAACAAGGGTGCTATATAAATGGGATTATAAAAACAGCATTTCGGCTTTTCACGTTGACGACCAAGCATCGATCTCTCACACTTTCTGCAGCTGTGTGCACATCCAGGAATCAATAATCCCTGACACTGATATAAATATTCAGCACGTTTATATTTTTAAAAAGTATTTGAATGATTCACTGACAGGATGCTAACATTGGACGCAACATTAAATTGATCGGGGAGTTTATTTATAAACCATTCTAACACTAAGTGGTGGACAGCTAATGTAGTCTGGTGATCAAGGAAAGCTCACATAGTAATTTTCATCTGCATATGTAGTCGCATCTCTGATTTGTCTGTTACTACATGTATCACTTGATGATCTGTCAGATATGGTTTCTAGTTGAAGGTATCTTCAGAACTTCTTCAAAACCAGTCATTCATGTGTCTGTAGATAAAGAAGGGCTCCACAACTCAAACAGCATCTTCAAATCTTTATGAAGGTCAAGGAATTGATTAGCCTGTTCAAGTTGTTGGAATTCAAGTGATCATTCCATCAAGGGTTGAATTTTAGATGTTACCATGTCAACAATCAGTCCAAGGAGTCCTCGAGACAAGTACATTGGAGCAGGTGATTTGACTCACCGTGAAGTCCAGAAAGATGTTATCAATAGGAAGGCAAGGACAAAGCTAAGGCTAAGCATTATTTTGGATAAAAATAAATGTGGTAAGTGGGACAAATAGGACAAATTTTACACAATGTGAGCCAGTAGATTCCTATCAATGGATGGGTTTTCATTGTGACATCTGTGTTAGTATGAAGCAAGTGAACTATGGTGGGGTACAGGGTATTTCTTGAAAATCCAAACAAGTCTGGAGCATTCTAAAGCCATTTAATATGTCTGATTTATCTGGCTCTTGATTGCAATGTGGTTTTGCTAGAATTCCAGGTTTTTATGTTTCTGGGCAGGCGAGGAAGCATATATGTTCCAGCTCAAGAGTTTTTCAATGTTTTAAATTGTTATGATGAAGTGATTCACCTAGTGTCATTGGTTACTTTTTATTTTTTCAAGTAAGCGTGTCTACTATCAAAGTTAGAATTTGAAGCTCAGAATACCCAGAATAATTAACTCTTTTCTGCCTCAATGTTCTTAGGTATCTCTTCTTGTGTTAAATAGTATGGTTTTTAGCTGACAAGTTAGTTTTCCATAAATATCAGCTATCATCCCTATACGTGGGGTTCAATGTTATCCTTTATGTTCTTCATACTCCTCAACCATTTACCTATACCGGTAGATAGAAAGCCAGGTGAAGTTTTGTTGGAAGTTCATTTTATACATTCTAGCTATACTGTAATAACTGTATACGGTACACAAATAGTTTCTGTTTATTTAGTGATTGGTACACTTTAAGTTTCTCCCCACCCCACAAGTTTACAAGTTTTGATCAATCCACAGCACTCACACTATTTATGCTGCATCATATCAAAAGAAAAACAAGTGTTGTTTAAGAATAAAGTAAAAGGACAGATTTGTTGGAGAATGAGCTTTGTAATCCAGTAAATACTTAGATCATGGCTTATCCTCCTCTTATCAGATTACACTGAGTTGTTTATCCCAAACCTACTTACACTCTTTTATTAAGGAACTACTTAATATAAAGTCTCCATTTCTGTTGAACTATTTGAAGGTTTGTATCTACTGTACGTTTCAATGGTTTTGGAAATGTGTTTCCCTGGTGAGGAATGACTTGAGAGCTCTCCATCCAACAGTGCTTTTGATTTGCTTTGTATCCATATTCAAATCACACTGGCCTTTGCAGTAAATGAATCATTTTCAACATGTTGTAAATTATCTGTTGTCTCGAATATTAGATTAGTTGTCCACATTTTGTACCAATTTGAAATGCAAATTTTGAAAGGAGGTTTACATGAAAGACAGATATTTACAGAGGAATATAATCAATTTCTTCCCGATTTACCTTTGTTTCAGATTACAGGTATAGGAACAATGAAATCTTCAAGCGTATGAAAGTGACAACATTTGTTCAGTTGGTGAGTAACAAATATGGTCCTATCAATGAGTGAATAAATTATTATGTGAGTTTACTTTAATTCTATTCTTTTTTGGTTGTTCTCTTTGTTACTTTTAGAGACAAAACAAATTTGATTTGATTTAAAAAAACCAAGTTCGATATGTATGTATTTTACATGGACAACTTTAAATGTAAATAAAACCACATGAGTGCACATAAATCTGACCACGCAACAGTTTATTAGTTTGTAATAAGCAAACACATGGTTTAATGACAGATACATTATGTCATGATAAGTCATTAATTTATCTGAGAAAGAAAAGCGATTCTTATTTTCATCGCTTAATTTGATACTAATACTAGTGGTAGTATAAACATTCTCATTAGAATAGTTTCACAATATCATTAAATTCATTTTGCATTTTATTACCCCTAAACATAAACGCTCCAGCATGCATAATAATACTTTATTGTACATCTGTTTGCTATCCAGTAGATGTACAGTATGCACTTTGCAATACCGCAATAGAGGATGATGTTGTTGTTGTTGTTAATGATAAAGAATTGATGAATATGATAATGATAAAGATGATGGTGGTGGTGATGTTCTTGTTGTTCACTGAGTGTCTGTTACTGGTGGGAAAATGGTGCATTGTGCAGAAAAAAAGGCATTCAAACCCAAAGGAATCTTTCTTTGAAAGCAAGTTCAATTGTTCAAAGTGTGCAAATTGTATTTGTGTTGCCTGGGGTCTGTTTAACACCAAATTAGAGGAGCTTTCAGAAATAACTTGTGCATACATTGAGTACTTCCATAGGGTGCTGAACTATATCCATTCTATGCATATTTTACACAAATTCAAAAAACAGATACTCTCATTATTTGCAAAAGTATGGGAAACAACACAAACCCATGATGAAGAATTCTTTTAAATCTATTTTACCGGTAAGACATTTTATGTTTGATCTGTTGGAATTGCTGAATAGGTCTACAGTAGTACAGTGTATCATCTTGAGTTGCAGTCTGCTTACTAAATAAATTCTAAGAAAATTAAAACAAGTTACAATGTAATTTTTGTGTTTGGCGCTACTTTACTAGAATTGAACTGAACTGCTGAGTGTAATTGTAAATTTTAATCTCTCCTCTATCTCTTGCCCTCTTATTTAATTTATCTCTCCTTCTATATCTGACTCCCCTCTCTCTCTCTCTCTCTCTAGTAACTCTGTTTTTTTCTGTTTTTACTTTGTCATCTTCATTAGCTTCTCTCTTTCTTCCTTTCTCTTCTCCATTGTTCTATCTCTCTCTCCCCCCGTTTTTTCTATCTCTCTCTCCTCTCTCTCTCCCCTCTGTCTCCCTTCCTCTTTTGTCTCTCTTGCCCTCTTTAATATTTATTTTCTCTCTACCTCTCTCTCTCCCTCCATCTTTTGTCTCTTTCCCTAGCTTTATGTCATGATACAAATGTATTTGATGAAGTTACCTTACAAATCAAGAGAAAGGATCTGTATTTGATCAGGGTTTGTGTAAGTTATTGTTGCGAAGACGCCATGAATAACTCTGTATCTACAGATAAAGCAGACAAGTGGCAAATATTTGTTGTCCCTCAGGGACTGCTTCACTCCCAAAATCTTCTGCCTTTATGACTTTAGGCAATAAATCCTATGCTGAGAGCCCAAAGGGCATTACCTTCCAACCTCTCACACAGAGTTTACACACTTCTGGCTTTCAACAGAGAACGTTTTGTTTTGTTTACTTTTTAATGTTTTTAATAATGAAGGTGCTTTTTGAGTCTTTTCAGTACCTTTATTGTGTAAGGGTTTTATGATTCACTCAGTAAAAGAAACTTCGATTCCCTTACACGTACTAGTACTAACACGTACCATTAACAACTAAATTATTCATACCTTTAATACCAAGTTTCGTAATTTGTAAGTATGTGAAAAATTGATTTGTCCCGATTTATGTTCTTTGAGAATGATACATATTAAAGCTTACATCTAAACAAACTTTAGAGGCCCCTATTCAACCAGTTTACCTTTTATTCATGTGTTCCAAAGAAATTATAAACATAAAATTTACAAGGGGTATCAATAATCCAATTGCTTGATGTTTGGGTTTTAAAAAAAAATCCTAACAACTCTTTTGTTATTTGCATGGTGTACTCATTGTATATATATAATATCGTCTTTTATCAATCCCGCATCAGCAGGCTACTTGCAGTAAAATTCATCTGTAATTTTGAAATTGCATCTGAAAATATATACATGTAATCTTATGAAAAGAGCAAACAAGAATAGAAATTGGAGCTTCTAAAGCCTTATGGTGTGTACTCTGTTCATTAACATACAAAAGCTGAAACATCCAGCTTGTTTAGTATACATATACAAAATGTCCATTCTTTTTACCGGTTTAATTAATTTAAGGAGGAAATTAAACAATCACTCTGTTACTACAATCTCACACTGCAGCTATATATGGCATCCGTCAATGTATGTGCAATCATTTTTATGGATGACATTTATTATTAAAGCTTCTAGTTACACAGACGGCAGGGGCATGCATTGGTGTCACAATACTCTGCCTGGTTGCTAGGTGATAGGGGAAGCTCATTTCAGGTATTTCCTATCTCTCTCTCTCTTTTTCTTGTCTGTCAGGTTTTACAAGTAAACACTATCAGGCAGAATGAAAGGCAGCAGTCAAGGATGAGAAGTTTGTCAGGTTTGTCCAACTTGTTGAATGAAATATCCTGTTGAAATTCAAAATAAAGTGAATTTTCAAACTGTACATTTTACTTTGGAGGATCATTTCCAGAGAGCACGATTAGTTGGAGACTATAATTCGATCATAGTTTTTTTTTCTTCAAATCTTTGGTTTTTTATCGATTCATTCATATGAAAGAATGTGATTCTTTATAGAAATAATATATGGCATTCATTGAATAAGACTAGAAACCATATTGTACATATCTGGGCATTTTGGTTTAAACAGCAAAAAGAATGCACACAAACAATCCATTTGTAAGCATGTTGAATAAAGTAATTGAAATTTTGTCATTTTATCTGATATTAAATTTTATTTATTTTCATGCTGTCAAATGCACATTCAGATGCACATTAGTGTGTCGCTTAGAACCTGAGTTTCAACATTTTGAGGCATATATAATATTTGTTTTAAAAACAAATGATATTGATATTACAAAAGTAATTTGATCATTTTGGGGTTAAATTCAAAAGATGCTACTAGTCATGAAAATATTGTTTTCTCTACTTTGAATACCCTTCTAGTACTCAATTATCTTCATGCAGTAGATTTAAGTTATTTTCTATAGTTTTTGACATACATCCTTTATCCCCTTCCATGATTGTAGAAGCAGAAAGACCAGAAACGACTGATCTAAACATGAATGGTGGTGGTGGTGATGGCCAGAGTCCTGTCCCTTCACTTGCCTTAACAGAAGGGGACTTTGGGGGACAACCAGAACAACCCTTATCATCAAGATCGACACTTCAAAGGTAGGAGACTTTACAATTCACTCAAACAGTATTGTAACCTTTTTATGAGCTATGGACTTTTAACAGGATCCATTATATTCAAAGAAAGCTAGCATAATATATTTGATTACAAAAAGATACTCAGAAAAATAGAAGAAAATAAATAAACCTCACCTGTGCATTGTTGATCATAATATCAAGCAATAAGATGTACTGCTGAACATAAGGTTCAAATGTCATCGATCAAATGCAGATTTGAATGGTGAGGAAAAAAGGCTGAAAAGCATTGTAAAACCTCATATTTCAGTTTCATTCAGTCAGCCCTTGCATCCTGGTGAAGGATGGCTTTGAGAAGACTTTGATTCATTGCAGGGCAGATGCTCTCTATCTACAGAGGTTGAAGGAATCGGGATGATAGATGAGGAGAAAATGGGATATACTTTGGATGATTAGAGAATCGGACCATCCTGTTCGAACAATGGATCATAAATTTAACCTCGATCTCCCACTAGTCGTATGCTACTATTATATTCCTTTGATTTTCACACGTTTCATTTAGCAAATAATCTGGTGAATAAACCTAATATTTTTGCATCACTAAAGAACACAATTAATGATCATTTGCATTCATCTTACCTACTTGACAAGGGCTAGTGTTTGGGAAATTATTTGATTTTTGAAGAAAATTGTGTCCAAATATGTTCAAATGTGTTTGAATGCAGGGTATTAATCACAACTTGAATTCTCTCCTTCCCTTCCTAAGGGAAATGCAATACACCCAGAGGAAAGATAAGGCATTGTTTTCACCTAAATATAGGTATTAAAATAATTTTCCACCCCAATGTCTGTTAGACTTGTAGTAATGTTATACTGAAAGCAAACTAGTGGTATCTCTTGCTTGTTGTAATTCAGATAGCACAATGTATCTTGTACCTTCACACATGTATGTTTTTTGTTTTTTTCTGTTTCTTTATCAACTTAAAGGATTATTAGTGTACAGTGAACTGTACTGAGTGTCCAATTTCTTTTTAAGTTTTTCTTCACTCAAGTGCTTTTACTTGCATGAATGATGCTACCAAATACTCATTCTCTTTATTTCACTGAGATATATTTTCTATGACATAATATGGTACTACCACTAACTGTATGTAGACTTTATAATGTGAATCTAGGTCATGTTTATGACATGTTTTTTCTTTATCTCTTGATCTGTAACTATTTCCCTTGTAATATCAAATTCATAAGCTATTATGCCTAACTTACCTTCTCCTTAAACTGAGTGACAGGCCTGCATGTATTGTACACTGAATTTAAGTACTATAGTCGATATATTCGTTAGATTGTGCAATAATTTGGAAGTAGCAACCACATATTTATTCATTTATTGATGTGTCACACAGACTTTATATAATTTTATGTGTTAACTGTTTTTGAGCATTTTTATATATCTCTTGGCATTTTCATTTAAATATGAAATCAAATATGTTTGTTTGTACAAGTGAATTCTCTAGTCAACGGGTAAACTTTTTAAGGTCCTAAAATGTTTGTTTTTATGGAAATCTTGCAGCACACATTATCATTTATTTTTCTAATCACTTGAAAATAGTCCTTAACTCATTCATATGAAAACAGCAACTTGGAATGCATTCATTTTACAAATGAGATATCAATCTAAAATGTGGCACTGGTGATTTTTCAAGAAGTTAGAATGACTTCAATTGGAAGGGTTTGTCATGAAGTGAAGAAGTGACAGGTACAATAGTGTGCACTGATGCTATATAACATGCTCTCTTTGTAAAATGTTATATCTTACAAAGCAATCACAACATTATAGTTAAAGATTAAATCCTTGTGAAATTTACTTGTAATTTAGGAGATATTACTACAACAGTACCTAATGAAATTTCTTTGAGTACGGTATTGTTAAGTACTGTTTAAGATATTGCCTATCAAAATTTCATTGCACTTTTTAGACACTCCATATATATATGATTCTTTTGGTTGTTACATTGTGCAGCGTGATAGCAGGCGTAGGAGAGTTTGATCTGTCAGGAGAGTATGTGGATGATCCAACACCTAGGTCAGATGCAACAGAACAAGAGCCAGATTGTCCTTATCTTCTACTTGACTTGAGGGATAAAGATATATATCAACAGTGCCACATCATAACAGGTAATTGACACCCCCTCCCACTCAAAGACATGAAAATAGCATATAAAAATCTTACTTCAGATGTCAGCAGAACTTTGAGGCTCTGAAACCTCATAGCAGTTTCAGTTATGTATCACGTCATATTCAAGGGCTTCATAGACTATTTTCTGTTCATTTATTGTCAGTTAAAAGCAAAATTTCAAGTGCATTTAGTTATTTTTGTCACCAATACTCTTAAAGATTGTGCAGAAAAGGTTATGGAAATTCCAAACTGTCTTCTTTTTTATAAGATTTTTGTATCAGTGTTTGAGCTATTTACCCAATAAAAGCATGTTTTTCCTCATTTCATTTTGCAGCGGAATGCTATCCCACAGCAATGTTATCAAGAGCAGTCAACAACTTTACAAAGAACATCTTAAACTTTGTATCCTTTATAACAAGTAGCTTTGTCTCAGATTCGGAAACAAAATCCTGGATTTAGCTCATGCTGCAATGACAATTATAAACCTTTAGGTCAGTCAGGAACCCCATGACTTTTACAAGCCGATCGCCTTTCTGATTATCAAAATGTTTATGATTGGAAATCAAAAGCAAATTTTGCGCATCTCAGATTTAACATTGTTAAACGATGCCTTTAAGAGAAGTACTTTGTGAATATTAATAATAGCTATTGGCAAATATGTCATCCAGAATGATGAGCATCACTGTACGATACTCTCTGCACTATTCATTCTGTGGTATCGTGAATTCCTATATATGCTAAATTTGTAAAGTATTTATATTTAGATGCACATACATGTTTGTTGTTAATTTGGAGATTAACCTGAGATCCCCATCCTCTGATAATTGGCAAAGGAGATATATCTGTTATCAAAAATATAATGTTCTTATTGTGATAAAGTTTTGAAAGAGGAAAACAATACAATATTTTAAATTGATTGTTAGTCAACAGACAACATTTTTTGGACAAAAAAAAATTATATAAGTATACATCTCAATGGTTCAAAGTTTATTTATACCTTCCTAAATCTTAAAATCTCATGTAAATAATTCCCTTTGCACAAATTCTGATCATGTGATTTTGACACCGTTGATTAGTACGTGGTGAAAGTAAGTTATTGGGAATTGATATTCAGCACTTTTTAGTTGATCTAACTTAACATTCAAATTAAGGTTATATTGCTTGCCCTTCTTAGTCCTCATTATTTATATGACCGAGTTATATGATGAAACGAAAGACAAGAAAAGTGTTTGTAATTTCCTGAGCTGCTGATTTCAGCGAAACAAACCAGGAAAGATCATCGTGATATACGATGAGGATGAAAGGATATCGACCACAGCAGCAACCACGTTTGTAGATAGAGGATTTGACAATGTATTTTTACTATCAGGAGGTAAGTGATATTCTGTACAAAGTTCTTGTTGTCAAATGTGCAGACATATTAAAATAACAATCACATGGTCTGTTGAGAGCCAGATTCAGAGCTGCCAACCATTAGGTTTTTTCCCGGAATTATTCTGTTTTTTCCTCAAAATTATGGTAGTACGTTTTTTCTTCATACAATAAGCTTTTTTTCTTCTTTTTTTCAACCAAATGCCCTAAAATGTTGATCACTACTTCAATAGAAAACTTCAATAGAAAACTTCAATAGAGTTTTGTATCAAACATTTACAAATAGTAAACAAAAAAGGAAAGAAAAAAAAGTGAAAGGTGTAGATATTCTCTGAAAAAAAGGAAATGTTGATAAATTTACCAACAAAAGAACAAAAAACTAAGTACTTTTGAATAAACTTTAGGTCCTAATATGAAAATAACAGCATGAGGAGTGAACATTTCTGTATTGGAAGTGTGTCACGCTTGTACTTAAGGAATCTGTACTTGAAGACCCCATGAATATGAGTGGTTCTTTATATAAAGGTTGTATGTATCAGTGGAATACATATCAATGTTTTATTATTATCTTTAGGTTTGAAGGTAGCAGCGCAGAAGTTCCCTAAAGGTCTGATCACAGGGACCCTTCCACCCTTATGCAGACCACCACCCCCACCCCAAACATCCAGGTCTTCAAAGAAGGTTCTGAAAGTAAAGACCCCGCCCCAGATACCAGCTGACAAAACCACCTTCATGGCAGATGATATCCTTAACATCATACAAATGATTGGTTAATGACCAGAAAAGTTGTGATATTCTTAAAATTGAATTTTGAAGAGAGTGAGATTTTTTGGATGATACAAGAAGTGCTTTATTTCCCCCTTTTGTTTCTCCTTGCCTTTCTTTAATTATGTGCTTTGCTAATCCAGCTTATAATGGTAGTAACAAACTGATTCAGCTGAGGATGCAGGTTCAAAACTGAGTCACGTCTTTCGGATGGTGACGTTAAAAGTCGGTCCCCAGACGTAAATAATCATATCTGATTGATACACGTCTGTAAAAATTCAATTACACCCACACACACACTCATTATTTCTTCTGTTCCTTATTGATTTTTTTGTTGTATGCAGGTAAATATCTCCCTCCCCTAGTGGTTCCTATAAATGCTGTTTATCTCTGATTTAAGTCTCTTCAATAAATGAACATCTCAAAATGCATTTTCTTCTTCATGTGATGTCGTGCTTGTCTCTAGCATTAAAATATTTTCTCATAAAGCACATGCTTGACCTTTTATACATTCCTCCAAAATGAAAGTAAGTCTACCTGACAATAAATAAGCCCCTATACTAGGGTGGGTATATGGTGCTTGCTATATCATATGGTTAATCACATCAGCATATAGTTGTAAACATGTTTCTCTTCCTTGACTGTTGTATTTTTGTCTACATCTGGAAAATCTGAGTAATCAACTAGATGAAAGCCTCATTCCAAAGGATAGTGGAAGTAAGTTTCCATTGCATTTTCTCTATTTTCTATGACTGATCCTTTGTTGCAAGTACCTCAAGAGGTTCCTAAATGATTAGACTAAATCTTTGATTCTTTTATAAATTAGTATTCATATTTAATATTCATGAATAAACATTTATTTGTCAACATTGATTGAATGAATATTTCAGAAATTGAGCTTTTGGGGCAAACTAATTTGTTATGTTATTTAACAATTTGTTTTTATCTATTTTTTTTTTCTTCATCCATATTGCCTTTTGAGTTCAGCCATTTGTATGGGTTTATATAATACATGTAGAAATAACGTAATGAAAAGAGAATTTCGGTGCTTTGGTCTGTGTAAGTGCTCACCTCCAAATGTTATTAATATGTTTGTTTCCAGGTCGATTGAGCCGTGCCACACCTCAAGCTAACCCTGACCCTAACGCAAAGATCCTGTCCTCAAGATCATCTTCTTCTATGACTTCGAGTACAAATCGCTCTTCACCATGGAAATAGCCAACCCATGTCTTGTGACCACCAATTTACCCAATGAACAGCTACACCCTTATATCTTAATACAGTCAAACTTGTCTATAGCAACCACCCAAGGGAAACACAAAAAGTGGCCTTTGTAGACAGGTGGTCTTTGTAGACAGGTTCCTTTAGTACATGGTTCAATGAGAAACCATTTTCAAGGGAAACGACAAATGTGGTCTTTGTAGACAGGTGGTCACTAAAGCAGGTTTGACTGTATAGGCAACTTCTGACATTTTCTTTGTAAACAGAAACTAATAATTCAGATATTTTGCTACAAATTGTCCATTCTGTTTAGACTAGATGCTGCTAATTTATTTTGTATATTATATGTATTTATATTCATGTATTTTTATGAAAAAATGGTATTCTGTATCTTCAAAAGCATTCATTATATTGTCTCCACAGGGCATAAATGCAATGATATTTAAATAGATAAGCTACTTATCCACATTTAACTATGGTATGCACAGATGCAGAAAAGTACAGAGGTATTACCATATTATATATTTATCAATCCATCTATTATCTGTCATGACAGACATTTAACATTGTATTAATGGTACAGTGCAAGTAATTGTGATGAAGTGAGTGATAATGTGCTTAAAATACATTTATATGGAATATGTCAGAGTTTTCCTCAATAATACGCAAAGACTGTCTAATATACCTTCAAAGCATTTTGAGTACCGGTATGTGCCATTCAGTCAGAGGGTGTTCCGTACAAAACACTTGTTGATATTTTCCGACAGAATTTGTTCTCCCTCTCCCCTCAATATTTTTGTCTATATTTTTTTTATATTTCAGTGTCTTATTTATGATCAAATTTTTTTGCCGAATATTAGTTTGTTATATGATTTATCCATTTCATTTTTTTAATTCAGAGATGGTCTTCAATGAAATGAGGCAAAAAACGATAATAAAGGTGACACTGAAAGAAGAAAAAAATGATTATGAAAATATTGAGCGGAGAGGGAGAACTAATTCTGTATAGTTATATTTTCATCGGAGAAGGTCTTTAAGTGTCCAAGATAAAAGTATTGTTATATTTGCTAGCCATATGTAATGCTTTAATTTATATGTTTTGTCTGCACTTGAAGCACTGTTGTTTACTAGCACTGAATTGTTGATAAGTAGATAGGAAGCAATATGCCTATAATTCATAGACCTTGAAAGGTTTGATAGAAAAATACTCTTTCATGTCTTATTAGCTGTTGTTTATATTATTTGTATATATGTTTTTACATTGGAGATTAAACTAGTTGTAATTTGTTAAAGGGATCCGGTAACTTTGTCTCAGATTCTGAAACAAAATTCTGGATGTAGCTCATGATGCAATGATAATTATGAACCTTTAGGTCAGTCAGGAACCCCATGACTTTTACAAGCCGATTGCCTGCCTGATTATCAAGATATTTATGATTGGAATAACACATTTTGAAAACCATTTGCCTGACGGTTTTCATAACACTACAGTCTATGGGGGGAAAACTAGTATGATAAAACCGTCACTCAAAGATTTTTACTTTTTTGAGGAACTTCTTGATCATTTTGAAGAACAATTTTTTTTAGGGCTTCAATATTACACCATATCACAGACACTGATAACACGTAGAGCCGTGTATCCCAGATTTAACCTTTAAAGTACAAAGTACACACGTCCTGAGTGATGAAAAAGAATAAAATTATTCTTATTTCCATTTGTAATTTTTCTAAAATATAATAAAGATGGCTTTAAAATATGAAAGGAAACACACTTGTCATGAGCTTTATATCTTGACCCCTTGTTTTACACCAAAATTGCTCTTATGATCTGTTAGGTTGGAATATTTAAGACAGAAGCTACATTCATTTTCACTTGAAAATTATTACTTGTGCTATTGCTTGTCCTGAATGATCATTTAAGAAAGTTGTAAATGTGTAAAAAATAGAAGAGATTTAAATAAAACTTGTTTGTTTATTGTTTATATTAGTTTGTTATGTTGCTTAATGAAACAGCTTAGAAATGGAAGTTTTTCTGGACTTGCTTGATGCATTGAAATATTAAAAAAAGGTCATCACCTCAACAACAACAAATTTTGAGGGTGCATACTTTTGCATTTTAAAACTTCTATTACAACCCTGCCTCCATCTCGAAAATCCACCACTCATTGGAAGTGAATAGGTAAATAGTCATCTCAAGAATCTGTTATTAATCAGTTATATTATTTTATAGTTCTGTTTTGTTTTTATAAACTCTTTCAACAATTTAACACTTATGAGAGAGGGAGGGGAAGGGCAGGGAGAGAGAGAGAGAGGGGTGGGCAGTGGGAGGGAGAGAGAGAGGGGCAGTGGGAGGGAGGGGGAGAGAAAACGTGTTAGCGAGGGTGAGAGAGAAAGCGTGTTAGCGAGTGAGAGAGAGAGAGACACACACATAGCACAAAGTGGTGGACTCGGGATGAAGTTTCTTGGTTGGGTATGATACAAACGTGCAAATTTTTTTTCGTAAAGAAATTTGTCTTGCACCCAGTTAATAAAGTTCGCGCGCTGGATCTTGTAATCTTACATAAAAGGATTCATGAGGTTTCGAGTATGAAAGGGCTGTCATCTCGCAAAATGATTTTATTTAAAGGACAAGTCCACTCGAAAAATAACTTACTTTCAATAAAGGCAGAAAAATTACACAAACCAATCAAAAAAAGTTCGAGCAAAATTGGATAACTAATAAGAAAGTTATGAATTTTCTAAAAAGTATGTAAAACTATGGAACAATGAGATTCACAACACAAATTGCCAAGGTGGTTATCAGTTTGTGACGTCATGTCCTCACAACTTATTAATTGCCTCATATATTTTAATCCCATTAATTTCCCCATTTATCCAAAACTTGATTTTCCATGCCTTTGCCCAGGTTATATGATTTGTATCATATTGCGTGTATGACATTTCCCAAAAACTTAAATGAATTTTGAAGAATTAATACTATTTTCTGAATATTGTATTTCATAATTATTGATTTTTATATATATACTTTATCAAAATTCCTTTTTTTTCATGATTTAATTGGACAAAAAATACTCTTTATTTGTGCATCCACACAAACACATATTACTAACAATCTAACTTGGATGCTGGTGTGAAGAAATAGGATTCTTAGGGTGAAAATAGGAATATTTATATTATTAATATACAGAACATAATTAGTGCATAGTGAGGACCATACGTCACAGACTCATGAGTGAGTTGCCAATTTGTGTAATGATTTTCAGAGTTTTTCATGTCATTAAAAATTCATAACTTTCTTATTGGTTATCCGATTTTGCTCCAACTTTTTTTGAATGGTTTGTCTGATTTTTCTGGTTCTATTAAAATTAAGTTATTTTTGGAATGAACTTGGGCTTTAAGTGATTCCACTTTAAGGGCAAATGTCATACTCTAAAGCAAAAGTGAAAGTCTGGAATAATCACATGTCCAAGGCAGTAGCTGCATGCCAGCTTTTGAAAAAGGCACTTCAATATCATGGTTAATAATAATAAAGTACGCCATTAATTATTTTCAAGTCCAAAGTGTTTTATTTGTTTAGTCCAAGAGATTTTTTAACCGAGGACAAAAACTTTTAGATTTAAGACATGCACCATCATAAGACTTTAAATTCTAAATCCTTAAAAATACTTAAAATTCTTTTCTAAGTTATCTATTTATATAAAATAAGATTTACTTTTGGCTGAGCGCGCATGCATGACATCATCTACGAACAATCTGATTGGCGAAAAGTTTGAAGTCCTCAAAAATATATTAACAGAGGTCAATTTCGTAAAAACTTTCAATCGAATATTCAGTTAATAATATCTTAAAGACTTAACGAATGTGTAATGCTTAAGAAGGTTTTACAGTTCAAGTCCTAGTAATTTATTTAAAAAAAAAAAAAACAAATTGCACATAAAGGAACAACAGTAGTCGTTTGAATTCATAAAAATATAATTGTGTAATCTTGATAGAACTTTATACATTTCTTGAAGAAGGTGAAAATGACGAAGGAGATGACATAGATGGTCAAAAAATAAATAAATAATCAATAAAATGAACCTGATATTATATACAGAACGATAATTTATCAACGATACAATACAATCTTAGCATGACCTTGTTTCCCTAATAAATAAAAACGTATATAGGCCAAGGTTGAAAATTCGCTTTGTAAGATTAAGCTTTAAGCCCTAGAGTCCTACGTTTCCAATAACGATAGCGATAACTATATTCTAAAAAAAAACAAGGCCCGATTTCATTTCTAAAATGTGAATAATATCGGTACATGTAGTTTGATAATTGTGCAAAATATTATTGTATTTCAAACAACTACACTAGAGGAAAAGTATTACAAAATTCCTCCAAAAATATCATCATAATAGTTCTGCAATTCATCACTTAATGACATTTTAGAGCAAATACGTAACACTTCATCCTTCTTGGTTACTGGCTCAAATAGTTCAATATATGGTACATTTCGTCATATAATATGACTCTATATTTGAAGTTAGTGGTACAGCGTGCATGGGTCCAGACATGAAAGGACACCGGAATCTTGGGGGGGGGGGGGGGG
>BEXV01001304.1:100330-114957 GCA_003118195.1 Hemicentrotus pulcherrimus
AGGCTACGGAAAGTGAGTCTTGATCCTGTTATTTCATACGTACCAGTGAAAGTGGTTGAAAAATTAGAATTATTTAACAATGCAATGCATGTAATTATAGTTATATTCTACTGCGCTGAGATAAACAAAACAAACAAACTCTCAACAGTGTTAAGAGACAAATAACTAAAACACTTTTCAAAAGCTTCTAAAAATAACTGCATCTTTAACTAAACGTTAAAGACAGCAACAGACGAGGCTTTTTATGTCTGTGCATGGTTTGTCATTCCAAAAAACGTAATCTCCAAGAGTTGCTTTTGTTTTTGTGTGAGGTAGCTTTATAGTAGCAGCCTGTCCTGTGCCGAGGGTCCTGTGTACCTCGTAAGTTATGTGAATATGGATGTGATTTGTAAAGATTGTTCCCATGGGCCATAATGTGCAAGGTGAAAAAGCTCTACAATGAAACGAATTAGTTCCAATAAATCAAATCAAATCACACCAAATCAAATATTAAAAAATTATAATACTTCTCTTGCATAATCATCATTATCTCAAACCTGAACAAGGGCATAATTCACATTTGTGTACCAAGGAATGATTGCAAATCTCACGAATAACGAATGACCTTTAGGATTAGTGTAACATGTGAAAGAAATTGATATTTTTTTTTTTTTTTTTTTTTTTTTTTTTTTGGGGGGGGGGGGGTTCATACATTATAAGATTAACTTTTAAAACACAAACATTGACGTCCTAACTGTGAAGGTTCTGGTATTTCTCTGTATTTAAACGTTAACAGGCTCTTGAAGACCATTCTAAAATGGGGATGTTTCCATCCGTAAACCAAAGGATTAAAGGCCGGTGTCGCCACAAAGAGAACAAAGATCCACGGAAGAGTGAAATCATTACACTCCGTCAGTATTGCGATGGCAAAAGGTAGCATCAGAACGATATGTACACAGACGATTATAAAGAGACTTCTGGTGATGTCCATTTGTACTTTTCGGATCCGGTTTTCAGGCGATGTTCGAGTGCGCGGGCTGTTGGATTTTACTTGTGTCCTCGCGGCATCCTGAGGCATCCTTTTTGTATCACCTGATGACGGGATGTCTTTGGTTGCTACAGAGGTGGGATTGCCTTGATTAGTCGCAGGGTCAGCGACGCCATCATTTGAGCTTGGATGAAATCGCATCTGAACTGTCTCTAATCGTTTTTTATTGTGCCTTCGAACATGTCGGTAAATCAAGGCGTATGCCACAAGGGTGACAATGAACGTTGGTATCACAAGAAAAGCTCCCCCGATAATGTTAACGATGGAAGAGTTCTTTCCCCGGGTATCACGGAAGCAAACTCTGTATTTTCTAGAGTAACCGTATTGCCCTGAATCACTGATGGCAAAAGTCACGCCAATTAAAATGGATGGGTAAACCCAAGACAGAGCCAACATCAATGCAATGAATCTCCGTCTGTAAACCTTCTGATACGTGGCAAGAGATTTCGTGACTATGAAATATCGGTTGATTGCGATGAGAGAGAGGGAGAAAATGCAAGTCCCCAAGCCTAAGAGGAGGGTGTGTGAAACACCCATGCACAACCAGTCCGGCAGAGGTCGGTCTTCTCCTCTATACACCCCTGTGTAGACAGTGAAGGAAAGCACGACGCAACATAAAAGATCCGAGAGACTGAGATTCACCACAAAGGCATTCGTGGTCGTACGGAGTTTTCGAGACACCAACACGGCAATGATGACCAGCGCATTGCCACATGTACCCGTGATTGCGATGAGCGCTACAATGGAGCTGACAATCAAGCGGTGACTGTAGTTGTCAAACATAAATTCTTCACTACTGTTCGAAGTGCAGCATTTTATACAATCCGGTCTATTTTTCAAAGAGGACTCCATTTTTTGTAATTTTACAACCGCCTCTTTCCAAAGCGAATTATGATGTGACTGAACATCAATGAGAAACAAAATAACTTTGGTACATGGTGACACGCATCCGATATGTAAATACAAAAGAAATCATGATCCCCTTTTACTTTCAATTTCGTTGAATACTACCGAAACCAACAACTGTTGTAAGCTAAGCTTCCGACTATTTTCCGTCTCGAGACACATATTTTTGAGAGATATGAATGACTCCACATACATGTTAAAACACGGGCGGATCCAGAAAAAAAAATACTCAAAGGGGTTCTTGTTGTTGTTGCATACTAAAAGTATGCAAATTTAGTTTCAAAAGAGTGGTGGGGAATACCGGTTTCCCCCCTCCCTGAAAATTAATAAAACTCAACAAAATCATCTACAACAAAATCAACAACAAAATCAACAAAATCAACAACAAAAAATGAACAAATAATAATAATAATGAATAAATGAATTTCATATCTATACTTGATCAACAAAATACCTTGCAACCATTTTTACTTTGTTATTAAACAATGCTTCTTGCCAAGAATATTTAAAGGAATTAGGCATCAGGCATCCAAATACATTGACAACTTAATAATCATTGTCCCCCCCCCCACGTCACTGTATTTCTTCTTTATCACACAAGTTTTACTCATGAATTTTCATATCAGACGAGATTGTAAGTGAACAGTATTTGTCTTGCTAATTTGAAGAATATCACAATCATTTGGCCTTTAAAAATTCCTGGTCCTCAGTCAGACATTCCATATATGGCCAATGACAGTTAGAACTTTAGGTCGAGCTTGATACTTACTTATGAAGCTTTTCAATAGATTCTCTGATGTTAGTATTCACTAGCTCTTGTCTTGAGTAAGTCATGCGGCCGCCGTACAGCTGCTGCATCTGAGGATTAGCTGGAAGCACAAGATAGAAATGAAGGGGATTTAGTTTCAAGTGACAGTGTCAAGACAAATACCTCCCCTGAGCTATCATTACTGGGGGTTGTTTCACAAAGAGTTGGACTTGAACTACATGTATGGCAGGCCATTTATGCCACTGGTTGCTCTTATTGGTCTCTCAGGGGATGTCACAAATCTACAGAATTTACATTTTTGATAGTTCATAGTTAAAGAAAAAAAGTTAATTACATTGTAAACCTAACTTAGACTTGGACTTATTCTACACTCTACAGTGTACAATTTATGCTCTTAAAAAGTCTTGAACCAGATGCCTGACAAATCTCATATTTTATTAATATCATGAGATAGAGGAGGGTTAATGTATACACTCACCTGCATATTGATAAGGCAGATACATTGCTTGTGCTTGCTGGTGCCGTTGCTGTGCCATTGCCTGGCTCGCAGGCTGAAGTGGCTGGAAATGTTGCTTGATAGATGTCTGTTGTAAGCTACCACCAGCCGGTATGTGGCTACCACTAGTATGAGCAGCAGAGGCAACTCCTGTGAATAGAATGGGAATAACATCAACGTTCTTGCTAGAAACTGTTACGCATGTTGGCAATTTGAAATGAGATGGGACTATAGCAACCCAGCAGATGCGTGGAAAAGGAATCAAAACATTCATGGAGATTGAAATATCAACAATAAACTAATAACACTAGCTATTTAAAACAATAAATTAACATTTTTAAAGCCTAAAAACAATATCTGTCTTAAAGCCTTGTTAAAGTGGTAACTTCACTCACACAGACACACAACTGGATACAGACATCTATACCTAGTGCAAGGTGTGAAATTCTGGAGACATCGANTGGAATAAAACGTATTCATTAAGATTAAGGCGCTATCTCGTTTTTTCAACGGCTGGTTTAAAATTAACGAATATCTTGTGCGGCCCACAAATACTAGAAATGGTTTTATTTATTGATATTTCAGGCGACTCTGGAACGATTATGATCAAACAAAGATGATTTTGTAATTTAAATTGTATGTTATTTCAAATTTGACACTCAGTTTTGCATAATCTCACAAAAAATTATTTTGTGTAGCGCCCTCTATAACCAAAAATCAACTATCCAATAAGATTTACTTTTGGCTGCGCGCGCATGACATCGTCTACGAACAATCTGATTGGCGAAAAGTCTTATGTCTTCTAAAATATACTAGCAGAAATCAATTTCGTTAAAAAATGTAATCGTATATATTCAGTCAAATAAATCTTAGAGATTTAAAATATATTTAATGCAGGTTTTGAAATTACAGTCCTAGAAAAGAAAAAAAAAATAAGTTGCACATTCAGGAACTACATAATTTATGTATAACATTAACCGTTTGAATTCATACCAATAATGTGTAATCATGATAATTAAACATTTTGTTAAAGAAAGTAAAAATGACGATGGAGATGACATTGATGGTAGGTAATTGATGAAACAACCAAGAAATTACACGAGATATTATATAAAGAACGATAATTTATTAATGAAACGACACAATCTTACCATTATGGTCTTGTTTCCCTAACGAATATAAACGGAGGTTTAAAATTAACTTGTTAACGCACGATTAAGCCGAAAAAGTCCGACGTTACCAATAATTATTATGCTTAGTAAAAGGGCACGATTTGGTTTTTAAAATGTGAAATATATTGGTAGTTTGATAATTGTGGAAAGTATTATTCTCTTTTAAACAAACAATACTTGAGGAAAAATATTTTAAAAATTCGACTAAAAATATCATCATGTCATACTGTTGTAATTTATCACAAATGACATTTTACAGCAAGTAGGCTTACGTAACCCTTCATCCTTCTTGGTGACTGACGCAAATTTAATGGTTCGTTATTACATTATTTTCGTCATATTTCGTCATATATATTTTCGTCATAATACATTACATAGTATAGTTTAAATTATATTTAAAGTGAGTTGCATGTAGCGTGCATGGTCAAGACATCAAGGGGTACCAGCACCTGGGGGTGGGGTGGCTCTACAGCAACTCGATTAATGAAAGTGATTAGGGGGACCAGGAAGAGAAAGGAATAGCGTCTTCTTTTCACTTCCCTTCCGCTTTCGATCCCCTTCTCTCTGTCTCTCTGTAGCTTTTTGTTACATGATGTCGTTATCAAGACCGCAACTCTAAAGATAAAACAGCGTCAAAATATTACCGTTGTTCGACACTGTACTTCCCTATAATCTAAACATATTTAGGTTCAACAAACACATGACATCCAACTAACCGAGTATCCACCGTAAATTACGTTTTGAAACCGGGTTCCCGATATGTTAATGCAAACAAATTTGACACGTTTAGTCTTGATCGCCAGATAACAATTAAAAAGAAAAACTCAGATTAAAATATATCGGAAAGATACGATACCTGAAATTTATTAGAGTGTCATATTTTTTTTCTCTCCAGATGATCTTTTTAATTGCAGTTTTCAACAGATTTTCATTTATGGCATATCAATAAGGCTTTGAAATGTTAATAAGATACGAGTCATGACGTAAGAACTCAAAACATTGTACATGTATATCGAAGCTGCCGTTGAGCGATACTATACACGATTTTCATTCAGAAAATTGGTGGAGAACAACCGAAAGAGCCGAATGTGACGCGATCGCAGAGACGCATACTACTTTCGAGAAAAAAAAAATCAAACTAATACTTTTATACATGAACATGTTACACATGTATACATTGATATGCATAATAAGATGTTATTTATATGTTATATTTGTGTTAGCACTGACAATATTTTATATAGGGGTAATAGTTTTACCTAAATTTCGTTGTTGTTGTTGACATTTTGCCTTCAATTTCTTGTGTGTTGTTTGCTGCCAAAGAAGCTTTCTTTTATAAGATGTTTTTTTAATTTTTGTTACTGCTTTCGTTGTGAAATATCTCTGTACCATTTATCTGTATTTCTTCCAGGCCAAGGTGAGGACGTTTAAGGATTAAAACAAACATATTTTCATTCTATTATTGTCTCATAATTTGCCCATCAAACAGGTACGAACTTTAGTGTCTACTATATAATCCGAACATGGTTTTGGCATGCGTGTACAGGCAATACAATTATAGAGTATTGAAATTGCTCTTGAAATGTTTTCTTGAATGTTTTTTTTTAATATATGATTTACTAGTGTTGTACATCAAATTAAATGAAAATCATTGAGATATAGAACGGAAGATTAAATGTGGATTAAAAGTATATAGGCTACAGAAAATGAGCGTTGCTCCTATAATGAAAGTGATTGAAAATGTAGAATTATTTAACAATGCATGAAATGATGAAAATTAAATCAATTTATATAGCGCAGCTTTTATACAGTGCGTCCCAGAAAAAAATGAAACCGAGAATTATCGATGTTTTATCATAACTTAATCACTATTATAATTAATAAATGACACATATTTGTAAAACTTATAGATCCTCTTACATATTTTGATGAAACTCAAATGATGCATATTTCACGCATGAGTGATTAAAAATAATTTTAAGAAAGGGAGCTAAAAAGACATTTGGCGAACGGTATCTGAATTTCAAAGAGAAAATCACATTTCTAGAAAGTTCATTTTCTGCCCTTTCATAATTATGACGCCTATATCAGGAAAAAACAAAGTTTTGTTTGTTTAAAGTAATGCTTCATTGCTGAATTTTTATTAAACGAATTCGTTTTCACTGGCTGCCTGCCGTAGCAACAAACAGAGTTGACAAAAGACTTAACCCCGTTTCGATGACGATCAGCCGTGCATGAAGTCTTTCGTCTTCTTTGTTTGTGTTAGGGCAGGCAGCCAGTCGAACGGATTCTTTTAATAAAATGTTTGCATAATCATCCTGTTATGACTCAAACCATTCACATTTGGATACCATGGATACGGCAATGATGACCAGCGCATTGCCACATGTACCCGTGACTGCGATGAGCGCTATAATCACTATGAACATGACGGACAAAGAAAGCGGACAAAATATACAGTTCCTCGGATAGACAAAGGAACATCCCTTCACTGATATTATGTAAAAAATATGTAGAACAGGTGTCACATGCATTTTCACCTGTTCTACACATTTTTACATAATAGCAGTGAAGGGATGTTCCTTTGTCTACCTGAGGAACTGTATATTTTGTCCGCTTTCTTTGGCTGTCATGTTCATAGTGAATGGAGCTGACAATCAAGCGGTGATTGTAGTTGTCAAACATAAATTCTTTACTACTGTTCGAAGTGCAGCATTTTATACAATCCGGTCCATTTTTCAAAGAGGACTCCATTTTTGGTTATTTTTCAACCGCCCTTTTCCAAAGCGTATGATGGGACTGAACATCAAGAGAAACTAAATAACTGTGGTACCTACTCAGTGACACGCATCCGATTTGTAAATACAAATGAAAGTATGACTTTTACTTTCAATTTTGCTGAATACTTCAGAAACCAAAAACTGTGGTTAACTGAGCTTTCGCCTATTTTTCAAGCACATATTGTTGAGAGATATGATTGACTCCACATATACGGATCCAGGGTGAAAAATACTCAATGGAGTTTTTGTTGTTGTTGCATACTAAAAGTATGCAAATTTAGTTTCGAAAGAGGGATGGGGAATACCGGTCCTGCCTCCCTCCCCTCCCTTAAAATTAAAACAAAAAAAAAATCAAATGAAAAAATCAACAACAAAATCACTTCTGTGTAATAGGCCTATGTGATTTCAGATGGGCGTTGCCGAGATTTGCTGTTCAATCTGTGATGCTTCGTATGTTGCGGTTATCTATTCCTGCTGATTTTATCAGTTTGAAACCGCTTAATGACACAATCTTTTAGAAAATAGTTGACTCCTTACATGGCACAGAGAGGGGGCAAGATAAAGAGAAATATATGAAAGAAATGAAGAAGAAAAAAATAAACAAACGAATACAAACCCGCCCGCAAACAATCCCCCCGCCCCATCCCCCACCACGTCTTCTACGTTTTCATTTCAATTCACTGTTCTTCCTTTGCCTAGATATCTTCTCTATGATTGGACGGGCCACTAAACGAACCATGTCTCACTCTGTCTCTCGTATTTCCTGTACTCTTTCCTCTCTCACTTCCCCCTTTCTTTTCTTTTCAAGTAGTTCACTCTCATATACACTCTCTAGCCCAAACAGAGCCTAGGTCCTTTCAAATAAAGTTTTCAAGAGAACCATTAAAGTCGGAGAAACAGATCACGAAGGTTTTGAAGAAAATTAGACATGAAATGACGGTTATTATTCCTGTCTAATGAGACAAAATCATTAGCTACATCAGGCCATAACCTCGCTATTTACTGATTAAGTTGGACCTTTGATACCCCGAGAATCATCAGTGTTACCCCTATGTCGATTCCTTGTGTCTTTCATGTTCCTTTGATTGTAACCAGTTTTTACAATATGTTGTTTCGTTTCTTTTAATTCCTAAAAACATATTTCAAGTTGGATACAAAAAATTCTAAACATTTATTTTGGGGGTAATTTCATTTTCAACATTGTGTTACCATCAATATAACTTTAAGCCCCCCCTCCTATAGTGTTGGGAGCGCCAAAATTTCATGTATATTGTATCATAATGTGAAAGAGGAAGACATTTAAGACACATTTCTGCAAAGATTTCCCCTCCAAAATGTGGGTTTGAAAACATAAATTGATAAAAGAAACCATAATTTGGGTATTCTTTTTTAAACCTAAATTTTGTATTCTTTCATCAATATTCAACCTCAGACAAATTTGTTTTAAAAATGCTTGCAGAAATGCGTCTCAAAATTGATGACATCCTCTTTCACTTTATGAAAAAATTTCAATGAAATATCGTCATCAAATTGTTGGGGCTCCCAACACTTTAGAGAGGAGCATTAAGCCATTAAAGGTTTATAAGGGTGTTTCTTTGGTAGAAAATAATAATTTAGAAAATCAAATTTACACCAAAATTGGGGATTGATGGGCTATAACATCACATCGCAATACTAATATAGCACTACTAGTCTCATCTCATCATTTGAAGGAAAGAAATCCAGGCATTTTTAGCTCTCTGAATTCCATAAATCTCACGAAACGGTCATACATACAAGTTCACCGACATCCGATTGTAATGCATGTATTACGTTTAACACACGTTAAAGGATGTTGGTGAACTCGTACTTGTAACGGTTTCATGAAATGCTGCCCAATTTCTCCTACTTTTCCATTAGGGTACGTCATGTTCTCTTTAAGAATATGCAAAGTGAGGAAGATATAGGTAACAAGGAGAAGAGGAGAAGATGAATCACTGTCACACGTCTCTCATCCTCTTCTCTCAAAAGTAAACACAGACAGTCAGGTTTGTTCAGATATTTAGGTCCTCTGGTATTTAATACAATATCAAATCTGTGTGCAGTCAAGAATACAGTGAGCGCTCTCACATAGGTATGCTCTCAAATTCTGTCTCATTGCTTCTACATCAAATTAAAACAGGTTCCTGAAGAGAAGCTGAAAGGAAGCAGTGACCTTATAGAGCTAGGCCTGAGCTTCTGTACAAATGGCTTGTTTGTCTGTCAATCAAATTGATCTCAAAATCGTTTGTAGACTTGTTTTTCTTGTTCAGAGCCGGTAAATATGAAACAAAGTGTTAGGATTATCTGTTATCTTAATTAATTTCTTATATCACATCTTCCCGCCCATCAGGAGGCCATTGTCTGATCAAAGCTCCCTTCCAATTCACTATCCCTGGTAACGATTGACATGACTATTTCATTTCTAAAAAGGCATGTACAAATCTTTGCTTGTACATGCATTTACTCAATTTTCAAAATGTACAGTTTCTCCTCCGATTGACCTCCCAGACACACTCTGCATTGAAGAATCGATTGGCCAAAAATAAAACACAATTACAAAACACTATGAAGCCATATATGGTCTGTTGGGAGCTAAAAGGCATTACTGGTAGCTCTATGTTGAGTGCATGTGTTAATGCCCTTCTGGCTCTCAACAGATGATATTTGTTAAGAATTTAAGATCATTCTAAAGCAGAAGCTCCTGAGATAATCTCCACCAGTTCCCTGGTGATGACGGCTTGTCTCGTACGGTTGTACTTCAGTGTCAGCTTGTCAATCATTTCACCTGTGAGTGAGAGAGTGAACAGAGAAAAGTAGGAAAATTTAAAAAACGAAGTGCAAGGCTACATGGATTCATGACAGGACATACATGGGAAACAGCAAACAAATTAACAACTGCAAATAAAGAAATAATTATGATGTGAATGCCAGTATCAAACACAGACATCTTGCTCTTGATCCCATTTTTTCCTTATCATGAATAAGCAACCATCCAATTGATAAAATTCCATAAAGCAATTTGCATAGGGCAGGCCCAGAATACAACTATGACATGTATTTCATGCTCATAACTGCAACTCAATATTCAATGGACACAATGAAGGAAAGAAATAGGCATGTAATATATATCAGATAATTATGACAGATTAAATCGATGATTAATTGAGAGCATACATTAGACCAGGCATTTATTATCCCTAAAGCATAACTGGTCATGACATGACTGGTCTTTAACATTTTCTAATGGAAGACTCAAGTCAGTCAACTCTAGATCTATAGAATTTGGGATGAGGGGGACTCATCACATGACAATGATATTCATCACTTTATAGGAAATGCAATACCAGATGGACAGGCACTGGCATAATTGTCCACTCTGGATACCTTTGAAACAAGTTGTAATAAGCCTAGCTCTGCCTCAGGTATCAGACTGTTCTAAAAGTACCTAGAGCAGACAATACCAACATCCTACCTGACGTGTATCATTTATAATATACTGACCTGCGTTCTTGGTGGCATTGTCCATAGCAGTCATCCTAGAGCTCTGTTCACTGCAGTTTGCCTCCATCATGCATGTGTAGAGGAGACTAGCCAGCTGGAATTCACTGTAGTTCCTCAAGATGTCTGCATCAATGTCATCATATACGCTCATCTTCTCTGTAAGCGGTAAGGTCATAAAAACAATGTTGAGGTCAGATGATACATTTGACCCTTTAACCTCCTCCACAAAAAACAACAAGGCTCACTTTATACTAGCTTTGAATTTTCAAGGCTCTGACGCTAGGTCTGTAAGTACCAGACCCAAATAGTTCATATATTTTACCTGTAAATTTGTTATGAGCTGGTGTGGTGAAGACAGCTTCCATTGTTCACACCTTGATATTCATAGTTAATAATAACTAATGAAATTCCACCATTGGTTACTGCACAGAATAATTTCTTCTTTTTAGCTTATGTGAAGTGTGCAGTCAAACAAAATTAGCCCACATGTATCATTTTACGAATAATGCATGTTTGCAAGTGCATCAGTGAATAGTGCTGTAGTCAAACGTTTAACCGTCCGGTATCCGACTGCCCATGGCGGATTCCGTTTTCAATTAATTGGACGGTTTTGTTTTCCCGTTTTCCCGTTTTTTAAAATTAAAATTTTTTTTTTTTTAAAGTTTTGATTGGCCGTCGAATGTCCGATGAACGCGAAAATTGGCATGTTTGTAGATATTTATGTAGCAAGATGGTAAAATCAGTTTTTTCCTAATATGCAAATTTTTGTCGTTATAGCCTAATTAATCATGCAAAATGCTAATTTTATGCATTTTACAGAAAACTCTACATGTTTGTCTGTACAGATTTTGATGACATGCGCATACTAATTGTTATGTAACACCTTACAGGTATATCTGATTTCGACGAAAATGGTATCAAAATGTGCGTAAGACTTGAGGGGAAAAAGTCATAAAATGACAATTAAAAATTCCAAGCGGTTGTGGTGCAATCTCCGAAAATGTCGAGGGGGGGGGGCGGGCTTCTAAGGCCCCCCCCCACCCCCTATGATCTCGGCCATGAAAAGACCGATCGCCGCGAAAATTTGCATACATGTCAAGTGAAGTGTATAGAGTACTATGGTAACTATGGTAATTTCATTTTTTGGGAAAAATTCACTCATTTGCATATTTATGGTAATTTATGCAAATAAGGTCATACATTTCACACTTTTGCCCATAAATCAGACATTATTCATATTTAAGCATTCTTTTTCACTACATATATTTGTTAGACCACTTGGAATAATAATATAACACAAGGAATTGAAAAACCAGGGTTATTCCTTATGTTATCTATTGTTTTGATAATTTCTTATGTATTTCGTTGTTTTTTTAACTTATGTATTTTAAAGTTTTTGTTGTTTTATTTCAAGACTCAAAAGAAAAAAGTCACAAAATTTCAGTGCAAAATTTTCTTGCGTTAAAAAAATTATCGCGAAATATGTTGGGGGGGGGGGGGGGGGTTTNCTTCATTGTCCGTCTCATTGTGACTTTGCCAAGTGCAGTACAGATCACTAATGCACAAGCTCAAAAATGTATTAATAAGATGGGTCTACAACACGAGTCTAACCCATTGCCTACCAACTTCTCAGATTCCCATAGGCCGAGTACAGAGACTACCAGTTCCCGTAGACAATGGGTCAATATGAGAGTTTTATAAGATGATGATGTTTTGAACCTAATCAAATGATTGGTTGAAAGCGTACACCTGACCAGGCATTTATTTGCGTAATTTGGACAATGACCGGTCATTAGTAAAATCATGTTATAAAACATCATTTTATAAAACATAATGTTATAAAACAAATAATACACATCATTTTGTTCGGGCATTAGTAATATTACCCACACTTGGTACCTTTAAAACAGTCCAAACACCATCGGCTACCGCCTAGGGCATGTTAGACCGTTCCAAAGGTACCTTGTGCGGGTAATTTTCACTAATGCCCTACTGTGTATTATTTGTATAATATCTGTAGGTGCATGATCACTTGCAAAGTTTTTTGCCACTTTACAGTAGATATGGAGAAGGACTAAGAGGTTATCAGAATAACCTGATCCTTTTAGGCTTGAAGAAGAAACTGATAAATCCCCATCTAATAAAATGGGAATATCATGCACACAACACCACACTAAACAGTATGGTTTGAATATTGAAATCAGACTGTGAAGTAGAGATATATGAAAATCAAATAATCCTACCTGCTGTACTCAGTGTATCAAACGGAATAACAGGCTGCCTTTTAGTGTTGTATGCTACAACAGATCTGGAAGAAAAATAGAAAAAAAAGAGAGGATAGAANTGTACTCAGTGTATCAAACGGAATAACAGGCTGCCTTTTAGTGTTGTATGCTACAACAGATCTGGAAGAAAAATAGAAAAAAAAGAGAGGATAGAAAAGATATCAGTTCTGCAATGCAATGCAATATATCAGTTTGAATTTTAGTTTTAGAATAGCTCAAATTGAAAATTCAAACCCAGAAGGATATGCAATGGTCAGGGTACGACCATTGGCATGCATCACTGAGATGGGACCTGCAACAGCTATACTGCTACATTCAAGTCAAAAGAGTGATATATGGTTATACTAAATGTTTTATTGAGATTCAACCGGGCCCTAAAATTTGGTTCAGACACGACACAGTAAACCACCTCATATGACTGCAATGGCAAAATAAAAAGAATTTGCATGTATATGTAAACGCATGGCAAATGGGGGTTAAAAAAAAGAAGAACAAGGGAAAAGCTCTCGGCGGTCTCGCCTGCAAAACGCAATTCAATATGATAAACCAGAACGTCAATGACGTAGCGCTCATCCGCATCTCGCAACAACAAATATCGTAAATTTTATGTCGTACACTTTTGAACTGGTCAAAAAATAAAATTTGAATGCCCTGGAAGGGACATACTTTCATTTCATTTGCATAAAGTACCATAAATAATCAATGGAGCAAAATCTCAAAATTCTGTGAAGAAGTTTAGTGTTCCAAATTTAGCTCTACCAGATAAGGCAAACCAAATCAAAATTGGTCAAGAAATGTGGGAGAAGAAGCAATTTTTGTTATTTTTGGAATAAATTTGCATAAATTACCATAATTAATCAATGGAGCAAAATTTCAAAAATTCTGTGTAGAAGTTTAGTGTTCCAAATTTAGGTCTACCAGATGAGGCAAACCAAATCAAAATCAGTCAAGAAATGTGGGAGAAGAAGCAATTTTTGTTATTTTTGGAATAAATTTGCATAAATTACCATAATTAATCAATGGAGCAAAATCTCAAAAATTCTGTGTAGAAGTTTAGTCTTCCAAAATTTAGATCTACCAGATAAGGCAAATCAAATCAAAATCGGTCAAGAAATGAAGGAGAAGAAGCATTATTTGTGATTTCGAATGAATTTGCATAAATTAGCATAGATAATAAATTTCACGATTTTGTGTAGAAGTTTTAAATCCCCCTCCTAACCCTATCATATGAAACAATCAGAACCAAAATCTTTTGAAAAATAACGAAGAAGAAGCATTTTGAAAATCTTGATGTTGATGCTACAACAAAGTCCAAGTTTGTTGACCTGAAATGACCTTTGACCATGACTTTGTGACCTGAAATTCTAATCACATGATTGGGGATACTTGATAACTCTAGAGTCCAAGTTTCATTGACTAAAAACTTACACTTTGAAAATTATATCAAAAATTCAAAAACTTAAAGGTGATACAAAGTTTTGGTATGGGGTCATGAATTTGGTTCAAATGAACATATTCGAAGCATATTCGATCTTATATTATTCAGTAATCGTTAGTCGCGGTTGAAATCGACTCTAAAGTTATGTAATTGTAAATAATAAACACTTTATGTTGAATAGCTCCCTCTCAAGGTCAAGATATTAATTAAGCTATAAAACAATGTTTATTGA
>BEXV01001305.1:7914-31444 GCA_003118195.1 Hemicentrotus pulcherrimus
TTTTTTTTTTTTTTTTTTTTAAATCTTCTTCCTAAATCCACTATAAATTGAATTCCATTATTTCATCTATGTGTTTTCTCTTGCGTTTTGTAATCTATAACTCATGTCGAAAACCTGGCTTGAACCTGAAAAAGTTGATTGGCCTGGTTATTGTTATTGTAATTGTACTTGTGCAAAGTAGTGTTCTGCTATACGTTTCTCCAAAATAAATGGAAAGATTGACAAAAATTAATTTACCTGATAATACTGGATCTTGTATATTACATAATCATGAGTAATCTGGGCACATGTTGTAACGTACATAATTATTTAGATCTACTTGTAATTGTTGGGTTGCTAGTGATGATTGCCCTATGTCTATCATTATGTACACATGTGCATACGTAGTTAATGTGAAAGTTGTTTTCAAACAGGTTCGCCATGTTTGTGATTACGAGAATGTTGTCTCCGTTGCTAGCAATCAGTTTCCCTGATGACGTCATCATCACGCGAGATGTCAAAACGCGAGTCCGTCTACTCGTAATTCTAGTTGGTAGAGGGAAAGATGCTACTGTCCTCTTCTTCATGTCGCCCCACTCATCACCTGATCAACAACACACCTCTTACACTCATCATCTGATGTACCGACGTATAGGTCTTTGTGGGGGATTTCCCTTTGGGCACCCTGTCTGTAGAAGATGAACACTCTGTGATCTGCCGTACATACATACATATTTATATTTATACAGCGCCTTTACATGAGCATGCTCAAGGCGCTTTACATTTTAAAAATAAAAAACAGAATAGTTATATACTCAGTTATATACTCTCCAAGTGCATTAAACTCTAACAAATAACAATTATTACAAAGAAAACAAATGACTTTTAAATTTCTCTTAAATGATGCGACTGAGGTGCAGGAACGAAGGCTTAAAGGTAGACTATTCCAAATAGTGGGACCAGAAAAAATTATATTTTGTTGACCCTTCTTCGAATTGATGAGGGGGATTTGCAGAAGAAGGGGGTCTGACCTTGAACGTAATGAGTATCTTGATGGCTGTATGGGACAAAACAGACTAGAAATATAAGATGGGATAAGGTTACACATGGATTTATAAACAAATAGTGAAACTGAACAGGTAACCAGTGTAGTTGTTTTAACAAGGGAGACACATGATCATATTTCCTTGCATTTGAAATAATACGGGCTGCACTATTCTAGATTCGTTGAAGTCTATCAACATCAGAAACATTTATATTAATCAAGAGGGAATTGGCATTATCAAGACGGCTTAAAACAAGAGAGCGAAAAGCATGATGGCATGCCTCATCAGTTAGCGTCCTTCTGACCCTAGATATGTTATACAAATGAAAATTTAAAGACTTACACAGTGAAGTAACCTGTTGGGACATGGTCAAAGAAGAGTCAAGTACAATGAGCAATGGTATCGAAGGCAGACTTCAAGTCAAGCATGACCATAATTACACCTTCTCTCTTACCAATTGCTAACAGAAGATCATGCTTGACTCGGATTAATGCCGACTCTGTACTATGATTTGCTTTATATGCAGATTTTAACACTTCATGCAGATCACTGACTATTCTGTTTCGATAAAATAGTCTCGAGCACTTTAGAAAGAAATGCAAGATTAAACACAGGTCTATAGTTTGCCAACACGAGAGAGTCCAAAGTTGATTTCTTGAGAAAGGGTGATATAATAGCTTCTTTAAACTTGTCAGGGAACACACTACTCCTCAAAGAGGAATTAATTAATGAAACAAATGAGGAAACCAATACATCAATATTTTCCTTAACAAGCCACGTTGGCATTGGGTCCAGGGACCAAAATTTATTCGCTGATTTAGCAATAAACGTTTTAATATCTGATGGAGAGACATCAACAAACATGGAGAAACCAGTCTCACATTGATATTTATCCATGGACTGAACGATACCAGATCCATCCTGATCAACAGCTAAATCCACCCAGGTGTCTTGAGCCGTTGTGTTTCTAGGTATTGTGACGTCATTGATTTGCTTCCATTGTTTGTCGTTCACACTGATGCATCCAGTCAAACTGTCCCCTGCACAGATTTTACTCCGATTACCTCATACTACCTTTCATCATTGAGCAATGCACAGAAGCCAACATCTGGTGTACCTCTACTAGTTATCACTCTCTGACTGTGTTTGTGTTCATATCTAACAAGTATGTATGATGGCTTCCTCTTAGTAAATCTGTAATGATCACATTGCATTCATCAAGGCACCCTACAATGAAAAATTCCTCTGTAGGGAAATGCATTATGGTTCAAGGAATGGCCACACAGAGGAATTTTTCCTGTAGGGGGCCGGGGAAAAATGCAATTCATTTTTGACAATTTATTGCATTTTCTTCGCTTTGGGGAATTTGTGGGGGCGGCCGCGTACCCTAGCAAACACTGCGTACAGTCATGATTCAGGGGCTAAGCAATAGCCTATTTACTGTGAGGCCCCAGGATAAAAATTGTGTCGATCAGCTATATAAGTGCCCTTTTGTGAGGCATTAATCCTCATTACTGTCAATTATGATTTAAGGACGTAGGTTCCCTAGCTGATTAGCATAGTAGCACACATATGATTAAGCAGTCACACAAAACAAACACTCGCAAATTAATAGTCAATTAAATCTGATAATTTATGCCATTATCTAGATCTATTGGAAATAAAAAAAAAAATTAATTCTTTCCTAAACTGGGGTAAAGATAAATATTCCACCATTATGACCAACAGTGTATAAACTGGATTCATTTTACTTTGTATTCTCAGCTTTCTTCCATCAGATAAGACAAACATACACAAGTCTACATATACCTGCCTCTACTTTTAGTATGTGATTACCTATTTATCATCCACTTCCTTTTATGACACCATAGTATGTACAGCTCACCTTACCGGTTTCTTGCGATTAACCTTCGTAATGTGAAGTCAGAAAGAAAGTTGATCATGGTACCGGGCATGGTGGCTCAGTGGTTAGAGCGCCCGCCTCATGAACGGGAGGTCGTGGGTTAGAACCCCGGCCGAGTCATACCAAAGACTTATAATGGGACCTTCTGCCTTTAATATAGCTAGGCGCTCAGCATATTAGATTGGAGAAGGGTAGTAATGACACTTTAAGTTATGCAGGGCCCGCTTGAAGAGCAGTTCATAACTGAAACTACCCTGGGTAAATAAAACGTTATTATTATTAGGTGATAAGTACGAAGTCTACGTATCACCTATTGATTGCGTCAAGATTGTTATTTATTTATTCTTCCTCTTCGCAGGATATCTCAAGATAAAGCCATCATCCTGAAACTTTCAATCATCATGAAACTTTCAATGATGATAGATCTTAATCTAATTTAGAACTGTGTGACTTTTCATAGAGTCAAGGTCATCGTGACGTCATCCAGGCGCCATTTTGTGAAAATCAACTTATGATCATATCTTCATAAGGGAAAGCCTTTTTTTTCATTCATATTTATCATGATTAAGATTAATATCCGTCCGATCAATTTCAGGTCAATAAAAAATGAAAATGCTCCAAATCATCCCAAATTTTGTTTGCATTCGTTTTAGGTTATATGGAGCATTTGACAAAAAAATCACTCACACGCGCATGCGCGCGTGTTTTTTGCGCGTTCTGGCATTTTGCAACATAGAATCGCCGAATTTTTTCTGTCATCATATTTG
Source organism: Hemicentrotus pulcherrimus (assembly GCA_003118195.1). Lineage (NCBI taxonomy): Eukaryota > Metazoa > Echinodermata > Echinoidea > Camarodonta > Strongylocentrotidae > Hemicentrotus > Hemicentrotus pulcherrimus. Next base: position 11,610 of record BEXV01001305.1, read on the forward strand.
GCAAATTCTTCTAAGCATTTCGATAATTTTGTTCACCTTTTAATAACGCAATGAGCGCCGTCAAAGTTGACAGCACGCCCGGATCTGAGTTATCTTTATCCGCAATACATGGGCAAAAACAAGCCTATAAAAAAATCAATTGTAACTCTTCAGAATAGATAGGAACTCCCTATTTTGTTTTCATATGTAGATATATTATGAAATGAAGATATGATTTCATGTCTAATTTGACCCTCAATTAACTCATGATGTCATCATAATGGCCTCCGAACTCAAATTTTAAATTTGCATATTATGACGTTTGCATATTTTTGGAAAATTGATTGTATCTCTGTGAATATTGATTGTTTTTCTTCCAAATTTTGATATGTTCTAGCTGAGATAATTTTCTACAAATGCAGTGACCACATTTTTCCAGTTTGACAAAGATATCATGGGGTATTTTTGTAATTAAAGGGAAAGTCAACCCTGAACTTAAGTTGTTTTTAATAAAAGCAGAACAGTGAGAGAAACATATCAGTGAAGATTTGACGAAAATCCGACAAAGGATACAAAAGTTATGAATTTTTAAAGTTTTAATTTTGTGACGTCACTTGAGAGCTGCTCTTCCATATGTTGTGTACTGTAATTTCCATAAATTTTCCCCTTTTCATGGTTCTTGATGAAGGAATGGATCTATTTTATGGTGGCGTGTATAAAAGCATGTGTCTGATAATATATCGAATGCACAGGTAAAGTAATTATTATTTTTCTGAGAAAATAGTCATGTCCCATAGACAATACACGCAAAATGTGAAAAATTGACATGCCTCCTTTAAAGGGAAAGTCCACCCTGAACTTAAATTGTTTTTAATAAAAGCAAAACAGTGAGAGAAACATATCAGTGAAGGTTTGACGAAAATCCGACAAAGGATACAAAAGTTATGAATTTTTAAAGTTTTAAAAAAACTACCTCGCATTTTTGCGAGGTGGAAACTACCTCGCATTTTAACGGTCATCTTAACGTGTATTTTTCGCTCAGCCTCAATTCAATTCCAAATTTCCAACGTTATTTAAATTACACGATGATTTGTATCTTTCTACAAAATACACGATAAACAATTAGCCAAAAATAACCTCGTTTAAAGTTTGCTGAATGAATGCGAGTATTATTCGATGGTCAAAAGTTTGTAAAACAATTTTGAATTAAAGGGAGACAAAAAACTTTTCTCAAAGTTTGTTCCTTGATGCAGAGAGGCGATTTTCGTTGAGGCGATTTTCAACAACATGAAGCAAATAGTAGGCATCTAAAACTTCAGATGCCTGTTTGATTATGATTTAGATTTGAGTGTATCCCTCAATCATATAATATAACCACTGATTTCGCTAAAACGATTCTCCTTCCTCCCCTTCTTCTTCATCTTCTACTTCCTAGTAGTAGTAGTTGGAGTAGTAATAACAGCAGAATCATAATAATCATTGTTATATTTATAATTATAGTAAATATAATCATTATTATAAAGCTATTTTTTCATTATCATTCTTACAGTTATTTGTATGCTTCTTTTTCTTATCATTATTATCGTATGCACAATACGTCATGTGCAAAGAATTTATTGCTACGATACATCCAAGATGTATACCAAAACTGTCAATTCGTTGCTGAAATAATATTAAGCAAAAGAAGGAACATTAGAATTTTCATTTTAAATTGAAATAAAATATATAGGAGAAATAAATAGAGAATACAATCATGATTTTGGGACTAGGGGATTAACATGGACATAATGCACGTGTTTACATGACCACATTATCTCTTATTCATTCTACCTCCAATTTTTCAGACTGTTTTCAAAACAAAATCATGTTTGTCGATCATGGTTCTATGTAGCTTGATGTCCCATGGTAATTAAATCAGTCTAAGCAACAATTTTAGAATTTTAGCGACAATCGTTCGCCATTGCTGCTCTTTAATATTTTAATGACGTGCAGTAAGAATTTGAAATTTCAGAACTCATGATATATTCGTTTAACAGTTGATTCTACTTGGTTGATTCTATTGTTCGGATTATTTAGCCGAAAGAGATGGAAATTGACATTCTCATGGCTAACGATTTTGCGTTAGTAGTTGTTCATCGTCTCTACAATGCTATTTGAACAATATTTGGTGATAAAAGGCGGCAAGTTCTTTGTAGCGTCAAAAGCCATCATATAACAAAAACATGGCAGGAAAAAAATACTCAGTACTGGGTCTAATAATTTAAAGAAAACTTAATTTGAACCCAGCCATATTCTATCTGTCTCCCTCCCTCTCTCTCTCTCTCTCTCGCTCTCGCTCTCGTTTGTCATTGCCTTCATTTCCCCTCGCTTACTTCATTCTTACCACGGAATATGTAATATGCATGTGTTTGCCTCAATCATTGAGAAAATAATCACTATTATTGCTGAATTGATTCTTCTCCTACCCCTTCTTCTTAATTTACCTCTTTATAGTAGTTGTAGTTGTAGTAGTTATGACAGCAGTATCATAATAACCATTATCATTATCATTGCTATAGTTATTAACATAGTGAAAATGGTAATTATAATCATTATTATAGTAATTATGTGTTCTTGTTATTATTCTTATAGTTATTTGTATGCTTCTTCTTCTTATCATTATTATCGTATACACAAAACATCATGTGCCAAGAATTTATTGCTACGATACATCCAATATGTCTACCTAAACTGTCAATTCGTTGCTGAAATATTATCAAGCCAAAAGAAGGAACATTAGAATTTCTATTTTAAATTGAAATAAAATATATAGGGGAAATAAATAGAGAATACAATCATGATTTTGGAACTAGGGGATAAACATGGACATAATGCACGTGTTTACATGACCACATTATCTCTGCTTCATTCTACCTCCAATTTTTCAGACGGTTTTCAAAACGATATCATGTTTGTCGATCATAGTTTAATATAGCTTGATGTCTCATGGTAATTAAATCAATCTAAGCAACAATATCTGAATTTTAGCGACAATCGTTCGCCATTGCTGCTCTTTAATACTTTGATTACGTGCAGTAACAAATTGAAATTTCAGAACTCGTGATGAATTCGTTTAACAGTTAATTCTACTTGGTTGATTCTATTGTTCGGATTATTTAGCAGAACAAGATAGAAATTGACATTCTCAGGGCTGACGATTTTGCGTTAGTAGTTGTTCATCGTCTCTACAATGCTCTATTTGAACAATATTTGGTAACAAAAGACAGCATTTCTATTTAGCCTCAAAAGCCATCAGATAACAAAAACATGGCAGGAAAAAAAAAAATCTTCAGTACTGGGTCTAAAAATTTAAAGAAAACTTGATTTGAACCCGGCCATATTCTGTCTGTCTCTCTCTCACTCGCTCCCATTTGTCATTGCCTTCAATTTCCCCTCGCTTACTTCATTCTTAACACGGAATATGTAATATGTATGTGTATGCCTCAATCATTGAGAATATAATCACTAGTATTGCTGAAATGATTCTTCTCCTACCCCTTCTTCTTTATTTACCTCTTTATAGTAGTTGTAGTAGTAATAACAGCAGTATCATAATAATCATTATCATTATCATTGTTATATTTATTATTATAGTAAATATCGTAATTATAATCATTATTATAGTAAGTATGTGTTATTGTTATTATTCTTATAGTTATTTGTATGCTTTTTCTTCCTTATCATTATTATCGTATACACAAAACATCATGTGCCAAGAATTTATTGCTACAATACATCCAATATGTCTACCTAAACTGTTAATTCGTTGCTGAAATATTATCAAGCCAAAAGAAGGTACATTAGAATTTCTATTTTAAATTGAAATAAAATATATAGGAGAAATAAATAGTGAATACAATCATGATTTGGAACTAGAGGATCAAGATGGACATAATGCAATTGCTTACATGACCACATTATCTCTTATTCATTCTACCTCCAATGTTTTCAGACGGTTTTCAAAACAATATCATGTTTGTCGATCATAGTTTAATGTAGCTTGATGTCTCATGGTAATTTAATCAATCTAAGCAACAATAAATATTTCTGAATTTTAGCGACAATCGTTCGCCATTGCTGCTCTTTAAAGCTATTATGACGTGCATTAACAAATTGAAATAAACTCGTTTAACAGTTGATTTCACTTGGTTGATTCTATAATAAATTGTTCCGGATATTCAGCAGAGCGAGATAGAAATTGACATTCTCATGGCTTATACGACTTTCGTCTTTACAATGCTATTCGAAAAATATTTGGTGACAAAAGACGGCATTTCTATCTAGCGTCAAAAGCCATCAATTAACAAAAACATGGCAGATAAAAAGATCCTCAGTACTGGGTGTAATAATTTAAAGAACACTTATTCTGAACCCGGCCATATTCTCTCTATCACTCGTTTGTCATTACCTTCATTTTTCCCTCGCCTACTCCATTCTTACCACTGAATATGTAATGACTTGCGTAGGCCTCATTGTGTTAATTAGGGTGAATGGTCAAATTGTCTCAATATATCTTACATACATCCATAATAATCAAGGCTAAACGGTATAAACTTGACATATGGATAGATCATAATGGGAGAAGCATTTTATATAACAATATGAAATCGTGAAAATGCATTCTTCATTATGCAAATCATTGTCATACGTATCACCTAGTTCGTCAAAGTGACGAATTAAAGTCTAGTTATTATTATTATCTTGGCCAACCCGCGGCCCGCGAGCCCTTCTGGTGCGGCCCGCGGAGCATTGAAGAGATGATAATAAAAATAGCTAATAAATGTGGCCCGCATAGCAGCGATGAAATAGGGTAAAACATTTACAAATAGCTATCTTCATTTCCATAATTTGTTCCCATCATTCACAACATATTGAATCGCTACGTGGTTGATACAAAACTCCTAAAAATTCCTCACATTACAAAACATTAACGACATTACGTACATGGGGGGATTCACATATCACGTACGGGTGTGTCGTTCTAATGGGTGACTTTGTCACACAAAATCCCTCAACATGGGTCCCACTTCTAACAAAAATACCATTAAAAACAGCTCCGTTTCTTCAAAGTTTTCAAAGTTTTCCAACCTCTCGTAATATGTGTATTATGTGTAATTCAAGACGGCGTTTATTTGTATGTTATCCCACGTGAAACTAATACTCAATATGCACAAATCCGCCCACAAAGTCATCAGCATTTTCACTCATGCATGTATACAGTGCATGAATGTGGCAAAAAGAAAACAAAAGTTAGTTTTCACTAAACACACAATATGTGAGCGTTGACAAAACATGTGCTCCGTTGCTCTTAGAGAATAGATAAATATGAATATGAATCATAGCAGTCTAACATCAAATGAATGCTTTCACAATCCTTATGATGTCATTAGACGCGTTTAGCGGTAGAGATATTATGTATTAAATAGATCCCCTCCCCCAAAAAAAAAAAAAAATGCTAGGAAGAACTATGACCTGCAAATAACAATTTGTAATTATACAACGTTTTTTTAGAGTTATATCTCCGATCCATGACTTTGCTTCACTATTTTATCCTACGTTGAAGGAATAAAGTCATTGGATAAATGTTTTTTATTAAAGGTAAGACAGATCATGAAACTCTATAAACTCCGGATTATGTATTTTTCTATGCTGAATACAAAGTGATTGGAGAGAGTCTTGGCTCATGCATGGCCTTCGCTGATCAGTTGAAGTATTCATAATGGATAACGTGTTTGATTCGGTTTAAAATCCACCTTTCTCTTTCTTTCAATGCAGTTGTGTATACTGCTTCCATCAGATTTTTATCTTCTGCACTAGTTTCCCTTGAATATTTTATTTTTAAGTTGTTTTAGGATTCTCATTATAATAATGTTAATAATATTCCGCTCTTTAGGCCACTTTGTTACATTGTTGAAGGTTCATTTTTTAAAAATTGTGTAATTTTTGTATGAAAGAGATATAATACTTTAATACTTATTATATTTCTTCTACTGTACTAACTCTCTAACAGGCAAAACATCCTGAGAAAATGTTCAAACCACAAAGATATTTATGGTTTTCTTTGAAGGTGTCACTTTGCAACACCTTCTAACAGTGATTAACAGTAAGTTCTTCTAACCATTTTTTTTATTTTCCAAACCATTTTTCCTTAAAAATAAGTCATAAATCAGGCTATTAAAAAAAACGTCAACACTTAAATGTCTGGAATGGTATATGGACAATTCATTGCTTTGTGAAGATTTACATTCACCTAACATGTCATTAACTTGTAATATTATAGTTGGGAGAATTAAGGAATCGATCCGATCAGTTTTTCCAAATATTCATCGTTAATAATGTTACGTTTTCACTCACACTTTCAGATTTTCTTTGATTGTACATTTAGCATTGAAGTCACTACCTTAGCACCATTTTCTCTCATCTGATCAATGTTACTAAGTCCATTAATACAAATGTCCCTTAGCCCTTTACAGGTATACTATTAACCTGGTCGTTATAACATTGTAACACATCTTGAGAATTTTTATTTTCACATATTGTGATGTATAAACATTTAGCTGAATGGCATTTACTCTAATTTTCCTTTGGCTGGACCCATAAAACTACAAAAACACTGTAAATTTATTTACATGTTCTCATTACATTTGTCACCATTTCCCTCCCCTCTCTTTTTCCTCATCTATTTCCTTCTTTATCCCCTTTCTCCCTCTGCCCCATTCTATCTTTCATCTATCATCACCCATCTCCCTCTCTCTCCATCTATCCCACTATCTATCTTTCTGTATCACTCTCTCTCACTCTTACTTTCCTTTCCCCCTCTTATCATATATATATATTTTGTTTCTCTCTCTCTATCTATATATATATCTCTCTCTCTTTCTCTATCTTTTGCTTGATCACTCTCTCTCTCTCTCTCTCTCTCTCTTTTCACACACACATTCACCCCACTCTCCTATTTCTCACTTCTTTTCCTTTTTCAACTGTCGATATTCTTCTAAGAATATTGTAACAAACCTATAACTTTGAAATGTGAAACTGATTAAAGGTAAATCAGAGTTTTGGTATGGGGTCATGAATTTGGTTCAAATGAGCAAATTGGATGCATATGCGATCCTACAATATTTAGTGATCGTTGTCGCGGTTGAAATCGAGTCTAAAGTTATGAAATTATAAACAATAAACTTTTTATGTTGTATAGCTCCCTCTCAAGGTCAAGGTATGAATTAAGCTATGAAACAATTTTTCTTGACTAAAATCGACCGATAAGCTATTCTCGTTTGGAAATTAGCTACCATTGTACGTCCGTGGGCGCTATTTGCCCTTTATCAAAATTTAACGGGAGCACCGGTAAATCTTTATATTCAATTTATCCCGAAAGCAGAAGTGTTTTAGGGGCTACATTTTCTAGTGCTTATAATACTTCAACAGGGGCATCAAAATATATGAAAATGATAAAGAATCACTATCCACCCAATTTTCAAAATTTCCCAAAACTTTGTATTACCTTTAATGTCTCTTCAAATATCCCCCAAATGAGACTACTTGAGTTTCTTTTTTTTTTTTTTTTGCTTTTGTTGTTGTATGTGTGTGTGTGTGATTTGGTTGGGAATGTGGCGCGTCCACCTATAGCTACAGTACTGGTTGTGAATAAGGCGTCATTACATATTGATCCGCTGTGTTCTTTTTCTTTTGCACAAATCTGAATCCAGGTATATTTCAGGCTCCTGGAAATACAAAAAAATGGCAAGACCATTACTATATTGTTGCAATACGCTGTACAGTAATGGTAGACTTCAGAAGTCGAATATGGATATGAATGCAAAGTCCAATTTATTGAATGCTTTCATATGATCACGCTTTATTGCTCCTCAGTGTCAAAATGAAATGCATTGAATTAATGCTTTTTCCTAGCTGCGTGAATGTCAATGTATATCTTTCCGTTTGCCCTCTTGAACTCTCTAATTCTTATTCAGATGCGGAGGTGTATCAAACACTGCGGAGTCTGGATGCGTCGCATTCGTTTTCCTTTTGTAATGGTATCGGCTTTAGGCCCCTAGTACTAGTAGGTGAAGTGTTTTAGCACAGGTGAAGTAAGGTTTAAATTCTGTTCATTCTACCCTTTTGTTCCTTTTTTCAATTAGGAATATAGATAGGCAAGTTTAATGATAGCAATCATGTGATTGGTTTTGGTAGAATGCGAGTGGGCAACGAGGCGAGGCTTGATCCTAAGGATTAAATTTAGTAGTGGAAGTGGGAGACGTCATTTTTTCGTGATTGAAGAAAAAACCTACTGTGTCGCCCTTGGGAAGGGAGTTGCTATGACATTGGAGTGCGGAATGATTTTGTTTCTGATGTTGAGAGCGGAACGAGCAGACGACCGTCCGGGACGGGTCTTCAATCTACATAATAAATGTAAGTCTTAAATTTAAGCTCGCCTCTCATTTTCTTCACAATTATGACCTTGCTTTATGCTCTATAAAGTTATTGGACGCCTTGAGTAATGTATATATTTGTTTCATATTATTTTTATTTTTTTAAAGGTAAAGACCAGTTATGGTCATGCGATAGCATTGTGAAAGAAACGTTGTGGAATCGATCAGAAAAGGTTGATCATCTAGCATCTAGCATCTGCAAGGTTCTGGAATCATCAAAATGATAAGAAATTTGGCCCATTTTTCGTAAAGTCACAAGCACTATACACAGAAAGATGTATATGGGACTACCCTGTACCCACGAATCATATACTATTCATATTTAAGCCTTCTTGTTCACAACATATATTCCCTAAACCATTTGAAATAATAATACAACAAAATTGGAAGAGCCAAGTTATTCCGTATGTTATCTGTTGTTTTGATAATTTCTTATGTATTTCATTTTTAACTTATGTATTTTATTATCTTCGTTACTTTATTTCATTTCTAACTACAATTCAACTATTTTGACCCCAAAACAAACGCCTAAACCTTAAACAAGACCAAATAACCGATTTTTATTTCTTTTTAGGAAAAACGATATTTCCATATGTTTTGTACACAAATCACAAAAAAATCAGCGATTTTTGGGCTGACATGCAACGACAAAAGGTCACATGAATTTGTAACTACACGTCAATTTTTTCAACAAAAAAATTGTTTTAAAAGATGAGTAAGACTCGGAAGAAAAAGGTCATGAAAGGAGAACTTTAGATGCCGTGGTTCGGAGTAGACGCTAAATTACTACAGGGGGTTCAAATTGACCCCTACCCCGGTTAACATAGGGTTAATTCAACAGCGTGTGTTAATATTGGAAGAAAGTACTTACATGTAGAGGTGTCGTGGTCGATTGGATACGTCGACGGGCTGTCGATCTTAAGCGGTTCCAGTTCCGCCGCGGCAATAATGTCCTTTGGCAAGACATTGATCTACATTTGCCAGACTTAACCCAGGTGATGTAAATGGGTGCCTGGCAGGAATTAATTCCTTGAAATGCTAGAGCGCCGCAATGGCTGCCTTGTTAAAGCGGGGGTAATAATCGGGGCAGCACCAGGAGTGTCACAACGTGACGGACATGTGCGCTATTAAAGAAGCTTCCATTATTATTATTACATTCTAAGAACATTTTGTTAATGTGTTTTTTGTTTTTTTTTAATCAAACTAATATGATAGGATACCATGTTTTTTTATTGCTTATTAATTATATTACAGCCGTTTAGGGTGGTTCTTCAACCACAATCCGATAACCCATATTCTACGACAGACTGATTTCTACTCTCCACTGGTCACCTCATCACGAGCCATCGAGCCATTTGATCCCGATCTCGTTCTGCAAAGGTCGTCTATTAACGCAATGGATATTTTTACGAACTCCAACGTTGGTATCGCGTTACCCCTTTAAACGAACAATGGTCAAGTATATGGCAGTGTTAATTTTAATTTAATAGTAGACTACGATTTGATTCAGTTTCTATTTGTCAACGTTCAATACATGTGAACTAATGTATTATCTCGTTTATTGTTTGATTAAAATTCACCCTACCAAACTGCAACTCATACTCTGATTGATTCTTGCTATATGTGTGAATCGCCACTCAGAAAGCCAACTACAATCCTTATAACGCTCAGAATAGTCCAAAGGTCATCGATACTAAACTGTACGTGCTAATTAATATAGTAATTCAATGTAACAGGTCGATACATAACTTTATGTTTGGAGAGCACGGTAATATCATAATGAAAACAACGTAATGGTGTGAATTACGTTAAACATGGCGCGGTTTTCAGCAGCAGCAAGAGGAGACGTCCTGAAGATACAGTCCTTAATCTACTCGGAAGACAGGTCAGTAGATTCCGGATTCTGCTCGGATGTGTCTGGCAAGACGGCCCTCCACATTGCTTCGGAAAACGGAAATTTGCAAACGGTTGAATTCCTTATCCATCATGGAGCAAAGGTGAATGTGGTCGATGCTAACCTACAGACAGCAGTTCACTTATGCTCAAAGAAAGGCCATCTTCATGTGATAGAGCTGTTAGTGAACGAAGGAGCAGGCATTGAAATCGGTGACAAAAATGGATTTACAGCTCTTCATTTAGCATCATTCGAGGGTCATTTTGAAATTGTCAAATACCTTGTTAGTAAAGGGGCAGAGCTGGAGAGACTTGCTAGTGATTACTGGACACCTCTACACCTTGCTTTAAACGGTGGCCATCCTGACATTGCAGAGTACCTTTTGACGGAAGGAGCCAACATTAACGCGTGTGGGAAAAGTGGATGTACAGCTCTACATACTGCATCAAAAACTGGAAATATTGATGGAGTGAAATTACTAACCAGGCTAGGAGCAAAGCTGGATATGACCACTGACTATGGTTGGACCGCACTAAGTTTTGCTACATCTGGGGGTTACCTCGACATTGTCAAATTTCTCATTAACAAAGGGGTAGAGGTTGACAAAGCTCTAGGGAGCGGGATGACACCCTTGTGTCTTGCAACAAAAAGAGGCCATCTGGATATTGTCGAGTTCTTACTGAACGTAGGAGCAGATATTGATAATTGTAATCGAGACGGGTCATCAGCACTCCACATTGCATCGTACAAAGGACACGTTGAGATAGTTCATCATCTCATTAGCAAAGGATCACATCTTGACAAATGTGACAAAACCGGAAAGACACCATTGGTTTGTGCTTCTCAAAAAGGCCATCTTGAAGTCGTCGAGTATATCGTGAACAAAGGAGCAGGCATTGAAATTAGTGATAAAGATGGGTTTACAGCTCTTCAAGTAGCATCACTCGAGGGTCATCTTAATATTGTCAAATACCTTGTTAGGAATGGAGCAGACCTGGAGAGACTTACTAATGATTACTGGACACCTCTGAATCTTGCTTTAGACGGTGGCCATCTTGACATTGCAGAGTACCTTTTGAAAGAAGGGGCCAATATTAACACGTGTGGTAAAGGCGGATGTACAGCTCTACATACTGCATCACAAACTGGTAATATTGATGGAGTAAAATTTCTAACCAGGCAAGGAGCAGAGCTGGATAGGACTACTGACGATGGTTGGACCGCACTGAGTTTGGCTTCATTTGGTGGACACATTGACATTGTCAAAGTTTTCGTGAACAGAGGGGTAGAGATTGACAAAGCACTCAGGAACGGCAAGACACCCTTGTGTCTTGCAACAGAAAGAGGCCATCTGGATATTGTCGAGATCTTACTGGACGTAGGAGCAAATATTGATAACTGCAATCGAGACGGGGTTACGGCTCTTCACAAAGCATCATTCAAGGGTCATCTTGATATTGTCAAATATCTTGTTAAGAAAGGGGCACAGTTAAACAAATGTGACAAAAACAACAGGACACCCTTGTCTTATGCTTCTCAAAAAGGCCATCTTGAGGTCGTCGAGTATATCGTGAACAAAGGAGCAGGCATTGAAATCAGCGATAAACATGGGTATACAGCTCTTCACATAGCAGCATTCGAGGGTCATCTTGATATTGTCAAGTACCTTGTTAGTAAAGGGGCCGACCATTGGAGACCTGCTGATGATTACTGGACACCTTCACGTCTTGCTTTTCATTTCGGCCATCTCAGTATACACGCCTTTCTTTCAAAGATCGTTAAGCCATTCATTGGGTTGGAAGAGGACAACTATGACGACCTTCCTTTTGGGGGTTGGGCTTTTCCTGGCTATATGCCCCCATACTCCCGATCATACGATCCATATCTTACCAGTCAACAAGACAATTCTCGCGTCTCGAGGAAGAGCATCACAGAAGAGACAATGAGTATAAGTCTCGAAGAGTACAGAATCAAGGTTTCACTTTCACCAGACGATCTTAACATAGCCCAAAATATCAGAGCAGAAGCATTGACAAGCATTCCACCTGACTTAAACCTGGGAAAAGACGAGGTTATCATCTCAGTTGGGCTTAAGCTTTCCCCTCCTGGTCTTCAATTTAAAACTCCGGTGGAAGTCACAGTCTCGCATAGCGCTATTTTCAGCAACCCAGACAAGGCAGAAATTGTGCTATACACCCGAAGGACTGGTAAGATCTTCCTCTTTTTCCATGTATATATTTAACACTTTCAGAAAAATATTTGACGAGCTTTATTTGACACATTTTATTTCAAAAAATGTAATCGCCAACATTTTAATTTTTGTTTGATCTACAAAAAATATTATTCCAAGAAACAATTTTACTTTTTATTCGACAATAAAAGTATTGAACCAAAAAGATGTATATATGTACATATGCATGCCACGAAAAAGTTATTCGTCTAAAAAAAAGCTGTTCGACTCACCCAGAATACTTGCGATACTTTACACAACCACCTGCACCGTGCGCGCAACGAAGATGGCCACTGGTCGGACTACGCCGGGCCGTCCTAGTCTGCAAGCACAAAGCCTGGTTAGTCGTAAAAGAGAGTCTGCACTATAAGTCTACCATAGACCATGTACTATAGCTGCTCCTGACACAACCAGTATGTAGCTGGGCTAGGCTTCTCTCAAGGCACAATAATTTTGTTTTGATAAAGTGTCAAATTATGGTCTGTGCTTGCAGACTAGGGCCACCCAGGTAGTTTAGGCATGCAGCACAGCTAGATAGCTAGACGGCTCAGGCAGGTCACCAATGTATCCTATACTTAAGTGTGTTTTATTATTTTGGGTTCCTAACTTCAGTCAACTTCAGTATTGAATATACAGACCTTATTTTGTGAGGGAGGGGGGTGTGCATATACTGCCCTCCCATTAAAATGGATGAATATTTTAAATGTTAATTCTAGATCTACATATATATATATATATATATATATAATGCAGCTCGGTCAATTCATGTTGCAGTACAAACATAACTTGTCACCTGTCTCAATTTGATGAACTTTTTATACTGAACTCTTCTATGCTACAAGAAATGTAATTAGTTTTCATATATACCCATAATAGCTAAGACTTTCTTACAAAAACGGACACCCTTCAATTGGCCTACATATAATGGAGTCATGTTCCACCTGATATAAATTGTCCTTCATTGTAATCTGAGATAAGGTTATTCCTGATAAGTAATCCATCATTTACAACATTCACGGATGCACTTTCCCCCGTCTTTGATATTTTCTCCCTTTACCTATTACCTACTACGTTTTAAGGGTTTTATTAATTATTAGCAGTGGGCAGGATTGTTTTAATCGGATGATGAGAAGAGGGAGGGCATAGTGATGTGGATAGGAATTGAATAGTTATGGGATAGTGGTGGTGGGGGAGGGGGGGGGTAATGGCATGTATAGGAGTGTACATTACCTACTTCGTTTCTACGTACCCCCCCCCCCCCCCCCCNTTTACCACTGCGACTACATCAGTATGCCCACACCCTCATTTTTATCACCCTAAAACAATCCTATCTATACAGTGCGTCCCGAAAAAAAACTGTACACTTTTGAAATGGCTGCCGAATAAAAAAAAATATATGATTATGGGGAAAAAGTTGTATATGTATGCAAAGCTCATAGCAATGTAACTTCCATGGTAGACTCAGTGGTGTGTTCGTGGGAGTCAGGACGGGGTGACGGTACATTGTGCAGGGGAGGTGAAATGTAGGGTAGGACTTTGATCGGTAGATGGGATAGTGGACAAGAGGGCATGTATGCCCCTCCCCCTCTCTTTCTCTTTCTCTCTCTCTCTCTTTCCCCCTCTCTCTCTGCCTGGGTGTGCTTGTGCATATCTTGACAATCCATTACATTCAGCTATCAATCACTTAATCAACAATGTACGGTATCAGTCAATCAATTAATCAATCAAGCATTCAATCACCATTCAGTATTTCAATCAATTTAATCATTCAATCATAATTAATCAATAACTTAGTCAATCACTCAATCTATCAACCAACCAACCAGTCATTTTGGCACTTGAGTTTCTGTAAATGGTAAATGGGTAACCTGAAGAATAATTAGCCAACATCTGTGATATTCCTCTTTTCAACAAACCGTATTTGAACTATCGATTTACATAATCCCCATTTGGTTATTAAGTAAATCAATGAGATGTTCAACTAATCTTGCAATAACTGAAATGTGGGGTGAAGGTTTTTATTCAAAGTCACAGATGTAAAACATTTTGTAAGATGGAAATTACAACATGTACCATCACCCCATCCTGACTCCCATGAACACACCACTGAGTCTACCAAGGAAAGTTACAATTCTACTATAAAAAATGAAATTCTTGTTCATTCATGCATAAAAGTTTGGTTTTATAAACCATTTAATTCACTCAGCAAATCATGATTGTATCATATCACCCTCGATTTTGTAAGCACCAAAGGATTTACCTCTCACAAATTGGAAGGCTAATTCCTGCGCAACCTAATTTTCATACCCTTTCCAAAAGTGAGCAGTGCTCACCCAAGCATGAATTATTTTCGGACTTTTTGGTGTCATATGAAAGTTGAGTTCATGAGCTTTCCATGCATATAAAAATGTTCCCCCAGAATCATACATTTTTTTTAGTTCGTCAGCCATTTCAAAAGTGTATAGTTTTTTTGGGACGCACTGTATAGTTAATTTTTTTAAAAATAGAACAAAGTAGGTAATAAACACTCATTTGTGTCCCCTAAATGCCCCCAACTAGCCCCTACCAAGAGGTCAGTGGCCCCTGCCCATCCATGCTACATGACTTTGCCCTCACTCTTCGCATCTCTCATCACCCTCAAACAATCCTGCCCACTGTTCATTGACCAGAGGCTATAGGCCGCGACGGGAACGCGCCTGCTGCGCGCATATGTACTACTGCACGATGGAGGTAGTATCGCATGTATTCTTGGTGAGTCGAACAGCCTTTTTGAGACGAATAACTTTTTCGTGGCATGCATATGTATGGAACGCCGAATAGCTTCTTTGTTGAATACATCTTTTTGGTTAAATACCTTTATTGTCGAATAAAAAGTAAAATCATTTCTTGGAATAATATTTTTGTAGAACAAAACAAAAAAATGTGTCAAGAAATGTTGTCAATACTTAAATCAAGATTATTTTATCTATTACAAAGAACAACCAAGATAATAAATATTGTTTTCATAATACATGGGAAAAGCTGCATGATAAAACAAAAAAGAAAGAAGGAAGAAAATTAAATTAAAACTAGCTGCACTTGAACAGCATAGTCTTTAAACATTTGATGTAAATAAATGAAGGCTTTAGTGTTATAACAATATATTTTTCAGAATAAATGTTTTCCCCGCTAAATATGTCAATCAGGGAAGGGGGCTGGATAGGATTAGGGAAGCCCAGGAGAGAGATGTTTTTCTTTGTATGTAGTCTAGATCCAAACTAAGTTGTATCTGGACCTGGATTACAATGCAGTCTATGTACGAGTCCATATATCTTCCACTGATTATTGGCAGTACTCAAGCTCCGAACTTAACTTTCAAAGTGCGAGAAGTTTCGCAATACAATGATAAACTTGTTAAACTTCTCATTGTTATCATAAATGTTCCTGTCGACTAATTGAATAAAAGTTTATTCAATTCTGTTAATGTTCATTGGTCAGACAACAGAAACAGGGATGGGATCGGGGGAAATATGTTTTGACAGTGCAGAGATCCTTTGACTGCCACGACGAACCCTTCACAATTTTGACAGAGATCTTCACACAGAATTATTCTTTCTTACTTTTCTTGGTATCATATGGCCCCGCTTCTAAGTTGATCTTCATCTTAAAATGTTCTACTTCACTGAGTTTTCCCTGATAAACTTCTATTAGAACAAAAATCCACTTTAAAGGAAATGTTTAAGTCTATGTGCTTGAATAATTTATAAGTCGCAAAGTCCATACAGCCGTCATTTATCTAGGTACTTGTGGAAACTCGTTGGGCATGGTAGGAATGAAAAATGTTATATGCATGATCTAATACATCAAACAGTTTGTTAATACCCAATCGCCAAAAAGCAATTGACATTTGGTTACGACCTTGCCTATGAATAAAACATGACCCTCTAACAAAGCTCCGGCATCGATCCGCGAAAACTACAAAAACTATTTTCTTTCTTTAGCATATGAAAGTAAGTCCCAGAGCGTTGAAGGCTCTCTGCGTAACAAAATTAACACGGTCTCCTCTTTTTTGTGTGTCTTGTCGAAAGGGTCTGATGAATTTTCAAGGATAGTTCCTGCTTCTGACAAAGCTGCTCGGTGTGTAGTCGCAAAGAATCACCTTACTCTGTACATAGACCATTTCTCGGAATGGTGGATTATTTCCTTAATCAGGAGATACTTCATCGGTAAGCGGCTCATCTGTACGCCATACGCTCCCCTGTCAACACCCAGAGGCGTCATGAACTACATCTTGCTCGTTATTAAAGACGACATATACGGCATGAAAGAGGTAGTTTTTGTTATGCATTAACAGTTCTGTATATTTCTGGCCAATGTTATGGATAATGATCTTTTTTTCCATCTCATTTCGTCACGAAACTCTCTAATATTACACATATCTCATAGTCAGTTTCGTACATGATCATTCATTTAAGAGTGACTCGGTAACATTGGTAGGTTCATGAATTGTATAAAATGCTACTTACTAAATCATTCTACTGTACTTACCCAATGCAAACAAATCCTGAAACAATTCTAAAACCACGAAGATATCTATTCATCTTTGAGGGCGTCAATGTACGACACACTCTAGCAGTGATTAACAGTAAATTCTCCAAACCATTTTTGAATTTTCCCAACAGGCTATTGAAAATATGTCAACACTTAAATGTCTAGAATGGAATGAAGAGCCATTTCATTGCTTAGTGGCGATTTACATTCACCTAGAATGTATAAAAATTGCAATAATATAGTTGGGAGAATTAAGGAATCGATCAGATCAGATTTTCCAAATTTGTACTATGAATAATGGTCCATTTTCACTCAAATCTTCAGATTATATTTGATTGTACATCGAAAGTTTAGGTCACTACCTTAGGACCACTATCTCTCATCTGAACAATGTTACCAAGTCCTTTTAAGACTTGCCCAGTCGATTTCATCTTTTTGCATCTCATTTTGTCAAAGTCGAAACAAGTTCGTCATCTTTGGCTGCCGACGCACAATTGCATGAATCAATTTGCAACCGATTTTGTCAAGGCATCATATACACATTTATCCCTCGTTCGTTTGAAGGTATTGTATATGTGACGAATTTGGATGAAATTTATTGCACAAAGACGAATTTGAACCACATGGTGAAACGAATTCACAGCAGATGCTAAAAAGATTCACCTATATAATCATTCAAACCCGATAAACAACGTCTCACATCTTGAAGTAAATAATCAGAGACTCGTGAAAGATTCATCAACCATTTTCGTGCACTGGAGGTGTTCACTTGACTCCGAATCAACGGATTGAGAGTTAGACTGCCATCCCTGTGATAACGGTCTTTGCTTTGGCAAGACGTTTAATCCATATTTGCCACCCATGTGTAACTAAAAAAGAACCTGGCATTTCATGTAGTACATTTCAGTGCCCTCTGGAAGAACAGAATTATCTCCAATTTTCCCAATTCTTTTTTTTTTCTTCAATTATTATTATTATTATTATTATAATCATTCTTTTAATATTTATTCACATGTTCAAACGTTTGTAGGATACCATACGAGACTACAAGCCAGCCTGTCGTGGTGAGCAGTACTGTGTATATTGGGGAAAAGGACCTCTATTTGTCAAACATCTGGAAGACCAAACCGAAGTGTCAAACAAGGTAAACATCTCAATATAAATGGTACTGTTGTTTTCATCGAAGGACTAATCCTGACAAACAATCGTCTGTAACTTATTATGCAGGTCCAAACATATATTTGTTTACATTACATATCAAAGCGTTTAGAGCTAAATGGACCCTATTTGAGGAAAATGCATCAGATCTGTGCACACTAGAGATGACATATCCCGTACGTCTGTGCAGCCGGTATCGTTCAACCACTATATATAAGTGCGTGGACCGTGACAGAGACTATAGGCGACATATCTCACCCAAAACTTTTGCTCGGCAAATATGTGGGGAGTAACATAATGCCCCGGTTGTCTGATTTTCGCCAAAACAAACGTTAGCTTTTTTGCGTATATAGCAGACGGCAATCGGCGGATCAGACGACTAATGATAGTGATTTTGTATGTGAGATTGCTTTGCTAAATATAAAATACAAGAAGCTTTTCCATATCTTTAAACTATCATTGATATCTCATAATCAAACAGTTAGTAAAATAAACCTACCGAACTACATAATACAATGAAATACTTGACTGAAAACGGGAATTTGATGTGGTGCACAATTGCACCCCTCTGTTAATAATCGAATAGTCCATGGTGTTCAGGAATATTCATGTTTTTGCTTACCTCGGTGAAATGCTTGCCTATACTAAATTGACAAATTACGGTGGCTGGTTGGATGAAATGGACATAATGAACAAATCAGAACTGATGATCAACTTCGTGCATACCGAGAGACGAACGACCTGTTCCCGTTTATGCAGTCTGCGTACAGACAGTTCCATTCAACAGAGACTGCCCTCACCAAAGTCTACAATGATCTGCTACTGGCTGTCGATAGAGGGCTAGAGGCTGTTCTGGTTTTGCTTGATTTCTCGGCTGCTTTTGAAACGATAGACCATGCCAAATTGATGTGTCGTTTGCGTCATGATTATGGATTTGATGGAAAGGTGCTGCAGTGGCTTGCTTCTTACCTGGAGGACCGTCATCAAGTTATTGTTGTCAACAGAGTTCCCTCTAAAGCATTCCCACTCCCTTGGGGTATTCCCCAAGGATCCGTTCTAGGACCTCTGCTCTTTTCACTGTACACGCGTCTGCTCAGTGAGGTCATCCATGCTCATGATGGCGTCATGCATATGATGTATGCCGACGATACGCAACTGTACATAGTGCTCAAGCAAAGTGAGGCTTCCAGTTGCATTTCCAAGCTCAACAGATGCGTCAGTGACGTGAAAAGCTGGTCCTGCGGCAACAATCTTGTGTTCAACGGCACAAAAACAGAATTTTTGTGCATATAACTTCCATGTTTCGCAATTCCAGTGTGTTACCTGATCTTGACATGGATGGCACAACAATCACTCTTTCCCAATCTGCCAAGGATCTGGGAGTCACGGTGGACAACGTGCTGAATGTGAACCAGCATAATATATGCAACGTGTGTCGTATCGCATCTTTCGGGATCCACAAAGTTGGAAAACTGCGAAAATTTCTAGATCAAAGTTCTACTCATCGTCTTGTTAATGCCTTTGTAACTTCCCACCTTGATTACTGTAAAGGACTATTAATCAATCTCCCTAG